>JAJHUR010080336.1:0-11143 GCA_027495735.1 Lutjanus campechanus | reverse complement strand
AGAGAATTTCTAATTCACCCCATTCTCACCATATTCTGTTCAAGCCTTCATTTGTGGCTTTAAAGCAGTCTCAAAGCCACAACATCTGCAGAGTTTTGACCACTAAGTGCTTTCGTGAATAAAATCTGCTAGTAATCAGAAAGACTCTTTGCTCCCGCCTTCCTATTGTTTGACTGATATTCTCATACCAGCCGTCCACCACTAAATCTAAAGACTGCAAAAACAAGACATCAATCGCAAAACTCTCTTTATATGGTCAATGAGCGAAAAAATATGTTAACGCTTGGTGCATAAGATGGCGACATCTTTTTTCCCACCACCAAACCACACTTTTCATTAAGTCTCCCTGTTTCTCCTCGAAAACACATAATCCTTTATATACGCAAATCTAGTTAAAAGCCTCTTACCTCAAAAGCATCTCAAATTACTATTCATAAACACTTTTTTCATTAGTTTTACTCACCACATTGTTCACTTTAATTCTCCACTTGTCTTTAGGCGTCACTGTTACTCATGTTTAAAATGCTTACAGTGAAAATTCCTCCTGACAGACACAAGCGTCTCCACCTCAGCCGTATTACTTACAGCTCTGTCAGAGAGATTTCGCTCACTCATTTCATTAGCCTACATCTTCCCTCAATATTTATCTGCTCCGAGCACATACTGTAACTTAAACAGCCTGAACACAACTAGGGCACATGTTTTAGATAATTATTCCACCAGAGGCACAGATATTCCTGGCAACGTTTTACTACAGCGGGCTGAAACCGATCACGCTGAGCCTTGGGAGCGCCAAACCCATGAGAGATAACAATTATGAGCAAACACGATTATCAAAAACAGAGATGAGTCAGAGGTGACATTGCTCCTTTTGATGAATACATTCACATACATTAAATGCATCTAATGCACCCACTGTTGGTTACTCTCCGTCTCCACCGCAAGCAAGTCAGACGTGTTTTTGACTCACACGTCTCATGCATTTTCATTAGGGCAGCTCCATACATCTCAGATCTCAGCTGCATGCGACGGCAATATGAAAGTAAATGCGAGGCTGGTGCCCCGTAAAGAGGCAATAATAGCATATTTTATTCACATTTTGTAACCTACGGTAGGTTGAGCAGGGTTGAGCAGCTCTCTCTGCTCCCATTACTTCACCCAACACCTGGTGAGCAAGACACAGGAACTTCTTGGACGTCTTCTGTAGTGTTTATTCAGCAAACTGTACATTTACTGCCACTAGACAACTTTAATGCTAAACTTTAATCCCCCCCCCTCTCTCTCTTTTTGCTAGTCAATCATTTGGCTTTGTTAAATTCATCAACTACAGCTGACGTCCACAAATAAGTCACTCTAACGTTAAGTACTCACCAGTTGTAATATTAACTCCTTGTCAAGGATAGTTTGGTTTAGCCAAGTTGACCTTAGTTTTGACAAATTAGCACTGGCTAAAACCTTCATAGTAAAGTACTGAGCAACAGAATACTCTCTTTATGTCTGTGTGCTCTGTTTCCAGCAGGTTTTTGTTTGTGCAACCATATCCAGTTGTCAAGAAATGTCAGGTCAGGCTGTCATTTGCCTACAGCGTTACATTTGAAATCTGACTCCAACCACTCTGTGCTGCTGCTGTACAGAGCAGACACTTTAAACTGTCACCCAACTAGTATTAACAGTATTGATAACAGCTTTAGAGGGTTGGAGCAGTGGGCAATAATATAACAATGCGTGCCTCAACACTGTGTAACACCAGAAACACATAGTACCATGACAAGCCTACCTGTGGCTTCACTGTGAGAATTAAAGTGCTGTGTCTTGGAGCTAAGCTAGCTCTTAAACCATTGGATGGCGGCTTGTAAAGCCATGGCTCCTTCTCTACTGCTGCGTTTTAAGTTGTCTTTTATTGTGGTTATTTTTGGCCACTTGGTAGCAGCACAACAAGCTGTAAACACTGAAATGATAAATTATCACCATATAAAGTTGACATAGCAAACATGCCGGCTAACTTTGCTTGTAAACTCATTCAGTAGGCGTGAAACGTTAGCATTATGTTGAGTTTCTAGCGACCTAGTCCAACATTCACTCAATATTCTGGTCCCTTCTCCACCAACTTGGAAATATCTATATTTAGCTGCTTATTAGCTCCAAGCTAGGTGCTAATTCATCTAATAACAGCAAGCTGAAGGACAATGAGCATAAAAACATTGATTAGATCTGCTTAAAGTCCAGATGAAACATCATGATCGATAGGTAAGCTGGACATAGGAGGATTTTGATCTGAATGTTGAAAAGTGCCGCATCATAACTCAATATACTGCTGCTAGCTAGTTAACCACTGAATCTTAGCACTGTGCCGCTAAACGCTGAAGAATGATTGATGAGTGGAGGCCACGATATTATTAGTTGATACTGATTGGTTGAAGCCTATGGAAGGACATCATATTTTGTTGTACAGGAAGAAAAACGCTATTCGGTTTTGATTTTTGTCCTTCTGTTTTTTGTTTTGATTTTTTGTATATATGGTTAGATAGGTGCACATTACGACCGGAGATGTGATCTAAAAGGGTTAAAAGAAGACGTATTCTCTTGTAAGCTGCCCAACACTGCGTGGTAGCCTACAATAAATCTAGCAGTAAAGCAACAACCAGAAACACTGTGATGAAAACTGACCTCCTGCTTGAAACTGATTGAATTTACTGCTTCTCTTATCTCAGTTGATTCAAGCACACGAACATTCCTGACACAACAATGCTTCTTATTAACTGAGCGTACTTCCACATGCTTGCTACACAGAGATTCATACAAGGGGATGACTGGCGGTTACAAGAACCAGTTTTATGCTCCCTGGGGGTTCCAGATATATATTGTTCACATTTATAGGTGGTCCAGGGGGTTAAACAATATGTGCAGCATTAACATACATAAAGGCAGTTTATTAGCACTTCAGCTCAAAGCTCTATGGTTTGAACTATGATGAAAGGGCACTTCTTAAAGACAATCCCATATTGATGCATTTATCGGTAAACCTCAGAAACCGAGCTAGAAAAGTAACAGATGTTGCAGCCAACAGGCTCTGTGATCTCCTGTCTTCTCTAGAGAGCAACTACTCTGTGTCACCTCTGTGTTATTTGTGTGGCAGATTTAATTGTTTAAATCCCTTGTTTGGGATGGACAATTTGCACTTAAATGGCGAGGACATTTCAAATAGAGAATTATAAAGGGAATGTGCCAGGCAGAGAAATCTAAACCTCACCAAACTCCACCCAAACCCCTCACTCAGAGAAGAAATTGTTTTGCTCTTCTGAGACAAAGAGGGAAGATGTTTTCACTTCAATTCCCCAAGGGACCATAATTCTTCAATTTCTGACTTGCGCAGGGGGGCTGTGACGTGATTGGGGTCACAGATGTTTTGGGATAGATGACTCTGAATGCTGAAAGGCATTTAGGATGCATTTCATTTCACCATGACGCCTCTTTTATCTCTTGTCCTTACTTCACTCTTGGTCTCTGCTGAATAATGTCCTAGTCTCTCTGGTAAAGACATCCATTCACTATATCGATCATGTATCAATCATTTCACTGCTTCCCAATTGATTAGCAACGTAAAAGAATGGCAAGTGAAAATGTGAGTGACATCAAGTCATATTTTAAAGTAAAACAACATATTTGATGACACATTATCTACTGTAGCTAACATTAGCATTTAGTTAGTCCATAGCTAACGTGACTGTTCGATAATGTTACATGATATGATAGGAGAGGCATAAATTAATTCTGAAAAATAAATACACATTTTGGACACATTTATTTTGGCCTGGAAGTAAAATACACAAAATGTAAGCTGGCTTGCAGTCTGACGTTAGCTAGCTCTTGAGCCAACCTCACAAATGTTATGGTTAAGTCAGTAATGTTATGTGACATTATCCTCACTGAAACGCATATTTCTGTGTAATGTTAACACAATATTACATCCAACACAAAAGTTATAAGCAGCATGTTTTTTGTGTGTCAAGCTAACATTAGCTTGCCACGGTTGTAAGTCATATAAACGTATGTAATCTAACAAAGTAACCCCTTCCCGATTGATTAGCATTTCAAAAGATGATGGATAGTGAAAGGGATATTGGGGCCATATTTCAAGGTAAAACCACATATTTGATAACACCTTAACTACCATAGCTAATGTCAGCATTCAGTTACTTCCTAGCTAATGTGACTGAATGCTAATGCTAGCTGTTGTCACTGGGTAGCTAATGGGCTATCAAATATACAAGTGAATTATTACATTGAATTTCACCTCCAGGCTTAAATTAATGTGTCCAAGATATGTATTGATATTTCAGAATTAAGTAAAAACTTTCCTGTTGTGTCATGTAACAGTAACGTTAGCTAGGCAATAAATGCTTACGTTAGCTATGGTACCTTAGGTGAAATCAAATACATTGTTCCACCATGAAATATGGCCCAATGTTCCCTCTGGATTTTTACTCTCCGCTCTCTTTTTAGTTGCTGATCAATCAGGAAGCAGTGAAATGACAACAATTTATCACATTTGCTACGTTTAACAATGTGCATCCAGGGACACAGCAGACACGTCCAACACTGAGCATGACATCAGAGGAAAATGGCAGCTGTGACTGTATAGAATTACTGGGTCCATTTGTCAAAAGGTGTTGTTAAAAACCAATATCATTGAAATGCCTGCATCATGCGGAGCCTCATTTGTTAACCTGTCAAAAGCCTTGATGTTGGATATTCAAAGGAGAGTTCAGAGGTGACGGCAAATATATTTTCCAATCTATGATCACAACTGTCAAGCAATCAGTCTAAGAGCCCGCACAAACATCTTATCATCCCTGTGAACACATTTGGCTAAACCCGAGAAAAGCCTGACTGTAAACCAGCAGATCACGTCTTGATTTTCTTCCCCCCGGATCAAAACCGGCCTGGCTCAAGTCCTCTCTCAGCTCCCGTAAAACTTAGTCATTTCACACGCAGAGGCTTTTCATTGGGATTACCGTTGGCCAAGAGAGCGCTTGGCTGGGCCCTGAGCAGTGCCCAGGAAAAACACTTGACATGATTGGAAAAGCAGAGAGCGGCCAGAACATCCCCACAACTTGGAGTGCCTCAACACAGAAGAATTATCTGCCTCGCCATCTCGTCTTCCATGTTAAGAAGCACACGTGACAAAGCAACGAGAATTTGATTATAGGGTTAAAGGTCAGATAAGATCGTCTCAGCTCGCAACAAGGCAGCATAAGACAAATTTGTCTACAAGCAAGACAATCTTTCACAGACATCTGCAGACCAGAATGATCAGTTCAACGCTCCTCCACTCCAATCTCTCTCTCTTGCCTTAACCTTTTGCTCGTAACTCTCTTCTAATCCCCGAGGGAAGAGACCGGGAGCACACGACTCTTGACCCCGAGAGACGACGCAGTTTGATGAACGACCAGAGAAGGTCAGACCTCTGATTGGTATTCACCCTCCTCCATCTGAGGGCGCTGAACCAAAACGCCAGCGTGTGTCCCCCAAGAGTGCAAATTACCACGGTGACTTTGATAGATACACAGCGTCGGCGAGTACTGAACTTTCACTGAGGGGATGGAGTGCGAGCGTAGGCTGGAGCGGGCAGGGCAGCGCCACAGGTAATATGTCACCGAGGGGCTTTTCTGACAACCTCCGGGTGTCACGGTCACATGGACAGACGAGGCTGATGGATGAATAGCCGCTGGGCGCTTTTACAGGGCATACAGAGCTCATTTCTACCACCAGTCTATGT
Organism: Lutjanus campechanus; assembly: GCA_027495735.1. NCBI lineage: Eukaryota > Metazoa > Chordata > Actinopteri > Lutjaniformes > Lutjanidae > Lutjanus > Lutjanus campechanus. The sequence continues at coordinate 5,364 of JAJHUR010080336.1, read as the reverse complement.
TTCTCCTCCTCTGCCTCCTCCTTCACCTCCAGAGGTCAGAAGTAACTAAGTACAAATACTTAGTTACTACACTTAAGTAGACTTTCAAGGTATCTGTCCTTTACTTGAGTATTTACTTTTCTGTCAACCTTTAGCTTTTACTCCCTACAATTTCACATAAATATCTGTACTTTCTACTATTAACATTTTTAAAACAGGCGAGTAATTTTAGTTTTAATGCACTTGAGTGAAATGATTGATTATTTATATTTTGCATCATTACACGCCGCCTACCCAACATCAAGACAGTTTTTAACCTAAATGGGACAGTAACACATAGGAAAGACAATTCCTTGGTGTATCCATCGGTGCATATCACGCACCACAGATGTAACAAGTCGTAAAGCAAGTAACAATACAAAAACAACGTAAGACAGACGAAAAATGACATAAAACAAGATGAAAACAACAAAGATGTAACAATGGAAAAAATATGAATTTGTAACAATATAATGATGTAAAAGATATAATAAAGCGAAAGCCGCATAAGATGTAACAAGACTAAAACGACATAAAACCCTTAAGAAAACCACATATACATAACACGGTGAAAACAGCGTAAAAACAAGCAACAAGATGTAAACAATATTAGATGTAACAAGACGAAAACAATGATGAAGATGAAAACAGCATAAAACAAACGTAAACATAAAACAAGATGTAAACAATGTTTGCCGCAACAAGACCAACAACGTAAAAGAAATGACGAGACGAAAACGTTGTAAAAGATCTAACAAAACGTAACAAGCCAAAAACGAGGTAAAATGCAGAACAAGACGAAAATGACGAAGACGTAACAAGATGAGACAGACAGAGATGGAGACTCGGTGGGGGTTCAGTTAACTTTAACGCTCAGGAGAAACGCCATTCAGAGGACAACTTTTTAGTTTTTTTACTTGGAGTACATTTTAGGGCCTGTATTTTTCACTTTTACTTGAATAAAGACAGTGAATCAGCACTTCTACTTTTGACACAGCCTTTTTTTTTAGTATCTGTGCTTCTATTTGAGTACAGAATGTGTGCTTTTGCCACCTCTGCTCACCTCCACACACACACTCCGTCTTGCTCACACATAACACACACAAAAGGGTCCACTGATGGTGCTGAAAAGTAAAGTGGGAGGGGATCTTTGACCTTTAAGGGGTGTCTGGAGATGCATACCAGACTGCACCCACTGATGAATAAGGGAGGCGACCTGCTCACTGTCTGTTCGTTCATTTAATCCCCGGAGAAATCTGCCACATACCTCGCATATCAGCAGTTTTCATACAGTGATTTAATACTTGATAACGGAAGACGAATTAATATCAGTTTGGACAGAACTGTTGCAGGAACCAAAAACCCCTGTGCCCGTATACAACGTTTAACCCGTCCAGTTCCTTCGGTTTTTTATAAGAGGACCAGATGTGGTGAAACTACTGAACATTTACTTGCAGGGTGATTATTCTTACAAGTACAGATGTATGGCAGGCACATTCACCTAAAAAAATTAGAGCATATTTGTCTTTTGTTTTAATATAAACACAGCCCGCTGTGGCAGATGATCGCCCACTGTAGAGTCTGGTTCCACTCCAGGGTTCTACCTGATGAATGCAAGTTTTTCCTCATCACTGTCGCCGTAGCGCTTGCTCATGGTGGCACCTATTGGTCAATAATATTATAAAGATATTGTATTCACCTGTTCTGTATGAGGAGAGCCTTGAGATAACTTCTGTTATTATTTGGTGCTACATAAATAAAATTAACTTGACAACAGGCTCGTCAGAGAGGGTGAGAAGCTATGTAATATTTAACAAGAAAAGGGCAAAAAAATGAGAGAATAAACATTATATTGTGTAAGAAAAAATATAGTTAATCACTGACTGACAAATTACTGTCCATCTTTTGTATCATTTTAAGGAAAAATAATCCTATCTTTGATTACAGTTTCAACAAAGTCAAGATTTAGGGTGGACTTTTTAAAAGTGTTTTCTGACATCTTATGGACTGAATGACTAATTGATTAATAGATAAAATAATCTGCAGATAAATTGATTACGCCAAGTATGTTTTTCTCTTTTGTCATCTCATGACCCCTTCATATTTTGTCTTACACTGTAAAAAAAAATCATACAGGAACTAATATGTTCTCATTAATGTAACAAATGTACAAGTTTTACTCATTCAAGCCAATCAAACTTAAATTTTCTGTTATTTATTTTAAGAACACTTCAGAACTTCAATTCAGAAAATCGATGTTCTGCACAGAGTTTAATCAACCCGTTAAATTAAGTTTCTAAACAAACATGACCGGCATATTGGCAGAAATCCCAGCATGCATTGTTTGGAACTTAAAACATTCTTATAACTTTTTTTTTTTTAAACATTTGAGGATGAGATATAAACATTAAATTCAGTCCCCACCCTGGGACACTTCTCTCAAGTACAACTGAATTATAATCAAGTTTATTGAACTAGAAAAGTTTATTTGTTTTGAATCATAACAAAATTACCTCAGCTTGTCCTTTCAAATTCAGTCAACTCAATAATGTTGAGTTTATTGAACATGTTTTCTCAAGTATAAATAAATTAGGATCAAGTTTATTTGACTATCTCCAGGTTTGGAACAACTGGTTGAAATGAAACAGAAATACAGTATACTGACAGTAGAAGATGTTACTAGGGCTGCAATCTATGATTATTTCCATTATTGATTAATCTGGCAGTCATTTTCACAATTAACTGATGAGTCATGTTTGATTAGATCATGCTTTGTCCACCTTTATTTACCTCTACAGTAGTAACTCGCTGTTCATCAGGTCAGCACTACAGGCTCTCTCAGCTCGGCCCTCCACAGCTTGATGCTGTTGACATGTTTGTTCAGCTGTTTGCGAAATGAAGCTCCAGGTTTAAATTAGCTTTAATTCCCCCGTGTGCGGGCAGGGCATTGTTAAAACAGGCATGAGTGCTTCTTCACCAACACAGAGAGCGTCTGAACCTCTTCATGTGCACCGCAGCGGGCGATGGGACCGAGGCTGCTTCTCAGCTCACAACGTGTTGAACTTCACCTCCTGAGCTGTGGACATGGACCATGTGGTGCACAGTTCACTGTTTGTTTTTTGTTGGTTCTGTCTGTTTGTTTCTTTCTAGTTTTAATTGTTTGATTGTTTTTGTTTTGTATATTTTTTGTTTGATTTGTTGTTTTTGTTTAAGGGTTTTTTTTTTATTTGAAAAAGAATGAGGGACATTTTAAAGCGATATGAACTCAATGAACAGCTAAAGCGCAGCCCAACTTACAGGAATACACCACTGCATGGTGATATTACTACAGTTTTACCCTTCATACTCCAGTTTAGTCCCCTTCCTTCCTCCCTGTCTTTGTGTCTCTGACTCCAGCAGGACTATAAGCAGTGATTTATTGCACGCTACGGACACAAGCACATGCAAACGTGCGGAGGGACGCAGCGCTTCCGTGCGGAGGTAACAGGAGGAGATGACAAGTGGAGGAGCGGCTGGATGGTGGATGGTGGTGGTGGTGGTGGTGGTGTTGGCAGCTGTGGGCGAACCCTACCTGTCATCGTAGCAGAAATCCGCGTCCAGCGTGTTCAGATAGAGACCCACAGCCACGGCGGTGCACAGCAGCTCCGTGATCATCTCTGTAAACCAGAGTGGGGAGACAGAAATGACTGGAATCAGGTCCCCGCTGCTCTGTCAAGTCCCTCCGTGTGTGTTGTTATTGTGCTCTCAATTCAGCCGCTCGGCAGCACGGCTCTCCACGCAACGAAGCAGGGCATTCCCCATGGCATGCAAAGTGTGTCAAAGTGTGCCATATTCCCTCTAACCCGCAGTGTAGACAGACGGGTCAGGGGTGACGGGAGGTGAAGCTACAGCCGGCTGTGGCTCCGAGCTGTGCGCATTTCTCTGCTACTGCTGCTGCTGCTGCGGTGTCCTCAGTCAGTCAGTGTGCGCATCTCTCCGCCTTGGCACTGGAGAGAGCAGAGCGGGGAGACGCATGTGGTTTTCCACCGAGGCTGAGCATGCGCAGTAGGGTCTGCACTGGAGAAAAAGAAGGTGGGGAGTGTTGGGAATGAGTAAATGTGTTTTTACGCATCACTGATGGACGAGAATGAGAATCAGGAAGAAAAGCACGAACATTTATCCATTTAACAGAGCAATATGATTTATATTTTTTTCCTCTTTGTACAATGCCGCACGCCATGTGTGTCCTACAACTTGTGCAATAATCTTTTTTGTTTTTGTTTGTCCGATTGTTTTTGTTTTAGTCTTTTATTTTTGATGTTTTCTTTTAGTTTTGTTTTTGTTTTTGTCATTTTTAAAACTAGAAACATAAGGTTTTTTTTTAAACCCTTTGATAAATACAAAAACAATACATAAGAGACAATTAAGGACAATAAAACACAATGAACTCAGTGATCAGCTAAATAACAGTCCAACTTAAATGAATACACATATGAAAGTGAAAAGTGTATATAGTGCATGTTCTATGTATTTTGTTTGTTGTTCATTTTTATTTCACCTTTATTTAATCAGGCAAGTAAATAAGAACAAATTCTTATTTACAATATTGGAGTATTAGGGCCAGGCATAAGAAAAAATAAATCAGACTTGAGAATAAAGTTGATGTGTTGGGAATAAAGTCAACATTGCCATTTTGACTTTATTGCCAAAATGCAAGGCAGAAAATAATCATCCTATCATTTTCCCCCCTCATGCCTCACCCCAATACTCTTTGATAGTATTCCTGTGTAAGTAAATTGAGAGCAATAAAAATATATCAGTGACATTCCTGGCACACACACGTGGCTAATAAAGCCTGATTCTGATTCTATATCAAAGTGAAATGTTGGTTATTTTACTGTAAATAAAAGTTTAACACAGTAATTCTACTGCAACACACTGCACAGTGATTTGTCACAGTAAGTGTCCTGTTAAACAGCTGAGGTGGGGCTGCTCTTTTGTGTTTTGTGATCATATTCTCTGATTCTAACACCAAATTAAAAGTATTGATCAATTTGCTAAACACCAACCCCCCCACCGTCTCTATGGAGAGGCTAAACAGGCAGAGTGGGTGTGATTGATGAACTGGTGTACCTCACACTGTGGTGTGGTGGATGCATATGGGCGTCAGTTTGGAAACGTGCAGCCTGGTCCCGCTGACTTCCAGCTGGACCAACGCCTGTCCCTCAGTCGGGGCTCCAGGCAAAGAAATCCAGAGCAGGGCAGAGGAGAGAGAAAAACAGATGGTTGGAGAAGGATGTATAGCCTGGAGCGTAAACCCTCACGCTGCAGGCTGATGGTGGGGGGAGACAGTGACGGAGCAGGACG
>JAJHUR010080335.1:0-10238 GCA_027495735.1 Lutjanus campechanus | reverse complement strand
CTCACAGGACGCTGCCAGGGGTAAGTCAGTGTGATTGCATGACACTGGTGATGAGGATGCCATACAGATTCATGTCAAAAATCCCGAACTATCCCTTTAAAATGGACCTCAAAAGTACCTCAAAATTTTAAGTACAGCACTCAGTTCTATTCTGATAAATTGGCAAATATTACATAAACTCTGTCAGAGCTTCTTTACTGAGACAAGAAACATGATATAAAAGACTTTGCGCACACATTAATTTATTTTAAAACTTTTGTGAATGAGTGTGTTTGGATGTGGCTCAATGCATGTTCATGGCTAGCACATACATGCGTAGTTCCCAAGTCCAAATTGAAATAACTATGATGAAAAGGTTTTATTCTTAGACTTGACAAAGCTCCTGCAGAGTCACAGAGGACATTATACATGTTGAGCAGCACTCCTCATTATGAGCATGGTGTGTAAAAATCAGTGTAACAACTATAGACTTGCACAGGGTTCATTAAAAGTTCAGAACTGCTGCTTGAACACCCACCACGTCAAGTATAGTAAGATAATGTTAATATAATAATATTTTGAGCACCCACTCATCCCTGCAGTAGTAAAAAATGACCACAAGGTGGCAGAGGGAAGCCTGCTGTGTCCGTTCCTAGTGTGCCTTCTGAAATGAGTCTTATTAACTACCATTAAATCACTGCTCACAAATTGTATTTTGATATGCAAAACGATTTTTAAACGCATATTATATGCTGTTTTAATCCTTAATATCAGTAAATATGGCATATTAGGGCTTTTAATATTCTTAAGAGATTATCAGGCTCTCATTGCCTGTGTGCTTATGCAGGGTTTCAGCATTATCAAATATTAATTCTTCTAAACTTGCTCTTTTAAGAGGACTTCTTTGATGTTGATGTAATTTTTCATCGGCTAAGCAGATCTGTGGTATCTTCTGGAAAGCAGCGGGCCATAATTCATTGATGAGCCATGTGGAGCGCAGATATTCACATCCTAGTGCTTATGCAAGATCTTAAAGAGTCCTCAGCTGTGGAATGGATATAACAGAGTGGTATGGTGCTGGGCTGCTGCCCTCACTGGTGCCGCACACTGATTTAAAGGGCTAAGTAGGGGGTGAGGAAAACTAATCTGTGAATTCCACCCATTCTAAAGAACTGGGACAAATCATGTGCTATAAAAAACATTAAAAACTATTAATACCAACAATCTACGTGCATTTTTTTTTTTTGTTAAAATTCTTTGTTTCTTTAAAAAAAAATATTTTGAGGGTTTTTATGTCTTTAGTGTGTAGCGCAGCAGAAAATATGACAGGAATAGGGGAAGAAAGAGTGGGGCAGCAAAGGCCCATGGGCAGGAGGCTCAGTACATGAGGCAGACCACCATGAAAATTAATTCTTTAAGGATTTCTATATATGAAATATATGTAATTTATGGCATGTTTTGGTTTGCTGTAATTGTTTTCATTTTAGCTTGCTCTGTGCCACACCCTTACTCCAGACAAGAAATCTCAGTTTCAAACAATTTAAAAATGTGTTAAAGGCCGTTAAAATCTAAAACTAACAATACCTACTGATTACATGGGTATAAAAATGTTAATTATAATCAACTTGTTTTAAAATTGATTTTTTTAAATGAAAAAAATTGTCCCTTTAAAGCTGTGTTCCAGATGTCTGTCAATTCCATCAGATTTTTACAAAAATATTATTTAATCAGGCATAAAAAAAGTGTTAGCTATACCCTAAGGACCCCTGTCTCACTTCCTGGTTTTAAAAAAAAGGCAGGGATGCTCAGGCACTGGTAATTAAATAACATAGCTATCAGATGTGTTTCAGACATAACTGGTCAACTTCTAAACCCTTCTAACCCTTCTAAAAAACCTTCTAAATCAAAGATAAATAAGATTTATGTGCATTTCGATCAACATTAAGAGAACTCTGAGCAACTTTAAAAACAAAATGGCTACTCACTACAACCATACTGTGAAATTAAAAACATTTTGTGAACTTTTGTGAAATGAAATCACTAGCTGGTTGGCGCGTTACAATGTTTAATAGCCAAGAGTTTGATCTTTGAAAATATATTTTCCAGCATAATTGTACAGTAAACCCCCCCCCAAAAGACGTTTTTGTCCCAAGTATGAGTCATTTATTCATTTAAAATGCTTAGAAATCAGCCAGAAAAGTCATTTTTAAAAAAACATGTCGACATTAGGATAGATTAGAAGACATCAGGGCCTCACTAGACAAAAGCTTTGCAAGCCTCCTTTCCAAATCTGGCAACAGCTGAAGGTCAAAGTCATTAAAAAAAAACAAAAAACAACATTTTTTGTCACCACTATGAAATAAACAAGCAGCACTACTTTGATTCCAGTCATGTCTATTTGGCACAGAAAAAAAAAAAAATCAGGAAGAATATTACAGAGGCAATTACGGCAGAAACAGAAAGTTTAAGGTTATCATTATTAAATTATTCATTTTTGACAATGTTGGCCCTTGGAGTTTGGGAATTGATCTCTCTGTAAACACGCTAAAGCAAGCGAGATTGACATAAATTGCAAAGACGAAGCCATCTTTTGAGCACTCTGCTTTCTCTTTCATGTTGCCTCACTGTGGGGGCTGAACACTGCTAATGAAAAATGGGAAGACCTTGGGCGAGTAACACAGGCTGATTAGTTTTGTACACTGGAGACGAGCAGCGCTTTGGAGTCTGCGATGATATTTGTTTTCTTTTCGCAACATATCTGAGGAAGAGAAATAAAGAGAATGCTTAAAGTTTCACCGATGTGTTTGTTCTCTTCAAAGCGCGCCGAAATCTTGTGAGTCCGTGTCAGATGTTGTATGTGCATGCTCATTATTTCAATAAGCCCATTTTGCCTCCCGTGATTGCTCTATAAAGAGAATAGCGGATGACCCTGGCTCTGTTGTTAAGTTAATGCTTTTGCACAAAAAAACAAAAAAACAGATGCTGGTTTGGGTATTGGCGGGGTTACGGTGGGACCCCCCGTCCGCCTTGTTATCGTGCCTCAAATGGACGAGATGAGTCCTCTGCAGGCCCTTTGGAACATGCTAGTCCGCTTGAGTTAGTGATCATTACACAAGACAAACAAAGCCTGTTTCTGTAAAGTTTTTCACTAATGGGATAATTGATTGACAGTCTTTGAGCTTTCACGCAGTTATATTACTTACTGTTGCACTTGCACGCTGCAACACTCTCAATTTAATTGAGAAACAATTGGGTATAAGGGCCACACCGCCATAGGGGAAATCAAGCGATGGGACCGTTTTAATGATTCCCCCCCGCCAGAAAAGTTAGATCCACAGTGAACTGAGTCTCTCTGCACTCTGATCTCACAATGGCAGTATGCTCGAGTTGCTCAGAGTCATCATTTTCTCTGTGAAATCCCATCCCAGTTGGATATGTATGTTGGCATCCAGCTGGCTGCTCCGTGTCAATTTCAATATCACAGATTAATTCTTTTGTTTTGCAGATGGTGGTGGTGCAGGAGTTTCACTTGTTTTTAGCATGTCATGTGGGGGAGACTGGGAAGTGTTGCTGGGTTAGTTGTAACACTGTCAGTTTGACCAATCAGAAAAGTGCTGCGGTGATGTCATCAGTATGGTACACTCCTATGGTTCCCATCCCAACTCATCACATAGCAACGCTTTGTCACCAGCCCTTGGCGTCTGCCACTGAAGTGCTCTTTAGCGACTGTATCTGACATGGAGGCATTTTAAACAAGTGCTTAATACTGGAAATAGGCTGCAGTTTGGTTAGGTTTTGGCACAGAAAATTACCTGGTTAGATCTAGGCAAAAAACAAACAAACAAACAAACAAAAACTGCTAGGTTAGATTTAGGGCACAAAAATACTTGATTAGCTTTAGTTCATTAGAATGATTAGAGTTTCTGCATTGTGTGCACGGAACATTTTGCAAATTCAGGGCAAAAAATAAGTGTGGGTCAAGTTTGTATGTTGTTTGGACCCACAAAGCCTGTACCCCAAGGGCAGCCATGCACTTTTGCCCCATCAGTGACGGTTATTAAAACCTTATGTGACACAAGCACATTCAGGAATCCAGTTCACACCCACACATAAAGTGTTTTTGTCACTTTAAATTGTTTACTTTATTCAAAACTGCGTTGTAAAAAAAACAAAATGTTGAAAAAACTCAAAATTTCAAGACAGCTTACCTCAATAGACTTTTGAGTTCTGAGCCCGACTCAAACCCTTGAAAGGCTGAAAAAGTTTTACCAACTAATAATGTTTTGTTGAGATAATTTACTTCTCTTCTTTAGATAAACTTGAGTTTTAGAAACGCCCCAAAATTTGCATTTTAAAAAGGTTAAAAGGGTAGGTTGGCAAAACTTTGTTTAGTTGTTTAGTTCATTAAAAAACAAACAAAGTTTGAGAGTTTAATTCAAAACTGAAAAGTCTATCAAAGGTAATTCTTCTTCACTAAAATTCTTTCCTGAATTTGATAGCGTGGATCTTGAATGAGCAAATTACCTCTCATTGTTACATCTGTCCCCAACTAGTGTTACAACTCACACCAGTAGCGGATGACGTTGTAACTTATTTGACAGTAGCTCACATAATCTGAAATTGTGTACTGGACATCCAAGTGAGTTTATTTACAGTAGAGAAATATGGGTACGGTGCGTCAAAGTTTGAGAGATCCAGCATGAACAACCACTGAGTTACCGATGCTCAAACAAGTGTTACTACCATCCCCGGTCTCCCCTACTTTTTTGCTCAGTGGCCTCGTACTCCCCAACACTTTGGCACGGCGAGCACGCGCAACGAGCCAAGCAGCTTCCTGTACATCAGCTGCTGTAATAAATGTGCTACAGTTCTCCGGACTGTACTGTACTGCTGTGGAATGCAGACTTTGGCTGTGGGTCGCAGTCTGCACTCCTCCACACACTCATCCCTCTCACTGCAGAAGTGTCTGTCTGAGCTGGAGGGGTTCGATCAAGTTCACATGCATCTCAAAGTATACTGCACCATATATATATATATATTTTTTTTGCATTTCAGTCAGAGAGGGCTCAGCACACTGTGTGTGGAGTTCAAAGAATACAAACACTTTGAAGGGAGAATTGCCTCATTTACTGTTTTTCTATCAAAATCTTGGAGGATAAAATGTGATATTTGACAAGTCATTTTGAAGTTTAAATTGTTTTGGCTCATAGTTTATTTCTCACCACATCTGTAATGCACACACCAGCTGTGGTCAAAGAGAAAGGTCAGTGAAACTGTAGAAAATATAGAAAAAAGTTAAGCCAAATATCATGAAATTATATAATGATTTAATGATACAATGAGTCCACCCACTGGCCTTTGGTTAATTATTTTTCAGGTTGCTACAACACAAATTTATTGCTCACTGCAGCGAGTATAGACCAGTGCCGTGGGCCAAATCTGGGCCCTGATTTGGTGCCAGATGGCCCTTTGACAGTTTTCTAATTCAAAATGAAAATGAACTGATTCACACTGTTTCTCCCAGGAGAAAGAGGCAGCTGTGGCAGTTTTGTGCGATTGGATGAGGCCGATGTTTGCATGATGGCCTTCCAAGCTGTGCAAAGTGCAGCGGGATCAGATGGTGAGCTCTGCAGAGGAAGACAACTATTATCTGAAGAGGAGCAAAAGTTTCATTCCATCCTTGGTAGGAGCAGATTATGTTTATGGGTTATTATGAATCATTCCAGCTTATTCAGAGACTGAATGGTGGAGGAGGTTCCAGCCGTTAAATGTTGTATAAACCCTTTCAAATGTTACCGAAGCATTTGCGACAAAAATGCAGTTGCAGTTATGAACTGCGGGAAAAAATATCAGATTTATCCATCAATCTTTACACCAAGTTAAGTTAGTTGATAAGTCAGTTAATTTGAAAATAAAGAATTTCAAAGAAAGATGAGTTGTAGCCCTTTTACTGTTCATTCATTTCTTCTGATGAATAACATTGTTATTGAAGGGACAGTTCCAATTATTTGATGGTCAGGGTATTACCTACAGTAGATGGCAGTCGACATGCCCCAAATTATGATGATCCTGGTGTCATGTTGATGTGTCCAGCTGTCCTCTTGTCCTTACTTTGTATGATTTACCACTCAACTGTGCAGCTAAGGTATTTTCTATTGCTCTGCTTTAGGCTTTAATGACATCATATTTACACTAGAGGGTGCTGCAGATGAGCAAATTCATCTTGTTGCCTTCATTCTGCTGCCTTTCTGTTTAATGCTACTTGAGTAATGTGATAAATAGAGGTGAGGAGCCTGGAGCAAATTGTAAAACCATGTTATTTTCTTGCCTTAATTATGTACACCACTTGTAATATGTATTATATCTAGACTGTGTATCACATGCACATGGTTAATGAAGTGTTTTCAAGGTTTGAAAAGTGCTTGAAACTGCTTGAAATTGTAATCACATTAGTTTCACAATAGCTGAAATCAACCATTTTGTCTATTAACCTGTTAGTTGTTTTGTCCAGAAAAATCTCAGAAAAAAATGCTGATCAGTGTTTCTCAGAGCTCGAGATGATGTCCTCAAATGTCTTGATCTGTCTGCAACTCAAAGATATTCGGTTTACTGTAAGAGAGGCCAGAAACCAGAAAATATTCAGACAGGTGTCGCATTTTGAAACATGAAACTGTTTCCCTTAATTCGTCATCCTGTAGAATTCTGTCATGGAACATAATTTTGGTTGTTTATAGAACAATAACTTCTGATTTAACCATTTCAAATATGTATACATATATAAATATGTCATTTACCACAGCTGTAAGGTGCTGGAAAATTTTGAAAATGCACCTTGAAAGTGGTGTTGAGACCCTGCATGCATTACCTTCCGCATCTCTGAATCACTCTGTCTGTGCTTCGGTGCATCTTGTGTGCAAGTCTGTTACTTTCATGTATGCATGCACACATTTTTATATATATGCTGTATAGCATAGCGTATGTGCATCTGGCAAGCATGTGTGTGTGCAGCTACAAAGAACTGGGTCAGCGCCAGCTTGTGTATGTGTGTGTGTGCACACCTGTATTTTGTGGTGATGACACTGTTGTTAATGTAACTACACCGACCTCAGCACATCAGCCTCAAAGAGAAACATGATGTGTGTGTGAGTGAGTGTGTGTTATCTCATCTCACAGTTTGTGTTGACGGAGCTGAAAATGAGCTCATTGTTAGCCTTTCACCTGCTGACAATCACTCTTCTTCTCTTGTACACACCGACACGTGTATACACGCTTTGGAGCCCTGGTTGACAAAGTCTCTGTGACAAACTCTGACTTACACCCCACTCATCAGATTTTATTGGAGGAGGATTTGGACCAGTCATCCTCTGGGACAGCTCGGCCTTGTCTTCCACTCTTGTCCGGCCTCCGCTCTGGTGGTTTGTCTGCAGGGTCCGTCCCTCCCCATCCCAGATATTACGCAGTGTGAGCTCAGACTAATATTGCGCAACCCTCTCTGCTGGTTCTCATCCAACACAAACCTTTCCTGCCTCTGCAGTGTGTTACCACGGCCCTCGGCGGTGCCAACGAACACATCTCAAGCAGCAGCAGAAACTCCGCTTTGTGCCATCTGTGATCCCGGAGGTTTCTCTGAGCAGGCAAGAACAAGTGACGGCTTCGCTGCCCCCCCTCCTAATGAACGGATTTAAATGATCAATAAACAGGATTTACATTTGTTTGTGTTGGAAACCTGAGCTCTGCTCCTCCCTGACCTTCCATTAGGCTGTTGAATAGTGATCACCAGCCTCTCGTCTTATTAAGAATTATTAGGTCATTTGAGGTGTTGAATGATGCCACTCCTCTTTTTGGAGGTATACCAAACACAACTGACTGGATGGAAACCCTGGTTGTGAGCCAGGACTCACTGGAGGGACTCCATCTCCCAGCTGGCCTCGGGAGCAGCTGGAGGAAGCTGCAGGAAAAATACTATTGTGTTTGCTTTTCTGCCTCTGCGACCATCATCTGGGCACAAATGGATGGCAAATTAAGGAAAAGAAAAAACAAAAAGCGTTTTAGTGGAGTGTTGGACCACCACAAGTCTGCAGAATACCTTCAGTGCATGTAGGCATAGAGTGTATTTACATGTACACTAGTGGTCTTGTTATGATCTGTTTGGGTATCCTAGTTACGTGTTGCATATGAAATCTTACCCTGATTTCAGAAGCCTGAATAAAGGCCATAGGCTGAACTTGCTGGTGACTTGATGTAATTTTTACAACGTCTCTTTAACATCTTACATTATATAATGACGTTGCTGCAACATTGCTAAAATGTGACAATTTACCAGGTATCTCTACAAACACAGTATGCTGCCGCAACGTTGGAACTGTGACGCTCATTCATTTAGGATGTAGCAACTTTTCTGCAACATGACACTTAAAATGCAATGTTGAAGCAACGTTACTGCAACATTGCACTTAAACAGTTCCGTTGCAGCCAACGCCGATGCAAAATAACAAAATTAAAATGTTAAATTGTAGTGCTGCCCCTGCAACATTATGCTAAGAACTTCACGTTATATTAACATTCCTGCAGCATTACACTTAAAACGTTACATTGCAGCGACGTTCCTGCAACAATACACTTAAAATATTGAAATGTAGTGAAGTTCCTGCAACATTACACTTAATGTTAAGTTGTAGTAACATTCCTGCAACAATACACTTAAAATGTTACATTCCAGCAACAAACCTGTCTTAATAGGGACGTTGCATGCACCTGGCGATATAAAGTGACATTGACACAGCATCTCCAAAAAGCTGTGGAAATGTAGGGCCAACATATTGACGTTAAAAAATTACACGCTGGCTTTTCTACTTGTCCTCCATTTGTTTCCTACAGGAAGGAGACAAGATAAGACAGCATGCACTGTGAGCCATCTATTTTAAAAACATAAGTACACATTTATTCTGTTTCATCTTAATATTTGTACTCATCAATAGTTCTGCGGTTGACCTCAGCTGAAGTTTTTAACTGTAACTCTTCTGTGCCTGTTATTTGTCTTTCAAAGAGATAAGTGAAATCAGCACAAGACAAGAGGAGAAAAAAGGAGACACCGTGGACTGTCGACTATCTTGTTCAAAAAGATGAAAATATATGTTCATTGTGTTTTTTGTTTGTTTGTTTTTTAGTTTCTATTCTCATCAGTAGTTCATGTTATGTCATTGTTGAAGTTATTAACTGTCCTCTAAAGAGATGAGAAGAAATGCAGGAACAGGGGAGAAGAAGAATCAGAGGAGACAAGAAGAGAGGAGAGGAGACAGCATGAACTGTGAAGACTCTCATTTAAAAAGATAAGTATATCTTTAATCTATAATATTATACTTCTATTCTATGTCATTGCTAAAATTATGAATTGTTTATTTGTCGTCCTGTCATCACGCACTGATCCAGCAGGTCTTCACAAAGTCTGCAAGCCTGCAAAGTTCCATGGCAACATTTCTTTACATTGTTCTGTCGTCCTCAAAGAGTTCATTAAACCCCTTTTGAGGTTTGCAGCCCCTTGAAATACAACCATAACATTGTTATAACCTTTAATTATTATCAAGAAATCCCACAAAAAGACAGAAATCAACATTGAATGGATTCACAGACTAATATGTCTGTGTATTCACATGATGAACGTCCCTTGTATTTGCGTCAAACCTGCGTTCTCTCTTTAATATATCACGGTTTGCTGGACAAGTTAAGGGTTTGGTGGGGAATTTTAGTGCCAAATGAATAAAAATCTCTTTTTCCATCACTTCAAGCAATCTGAGTGATGAAACTGGTTCAAGCAGTAAAAAGTCTGCAGTAAACGATCAAAGGATTCTGGCACTTTATATTTCTCAACATCAGTTCAACTTATCATTTGAATCATTCTACATCTCTTTTTTAAATACTTCAAATAGTACCTGCTCAATATGAAAAGCGCCCTGAGATAACTTTGGCACCACATTAAGTTAAATTGACTCGAAAATCGACTTGAAATAGTTTTGACTTCTGATAATAAAAACACTAAAACAGAAATTTAGTGTTTATTTTGTGTTTATTTGCACTATATTTGATAATCACGTGTGTTTTGAACAGCTGCAGACTGTTTTGCAATGTTAGGTTATACCAGTGATTCCCAAACTTTTTCCACTATGCCCCCCTTTCAGAAGCGAACAAAAGTTCAAGCCCCCCACCACAAAATTTTCAATTGTTAACAATAATTGGGGATGGAACTGATAAAAAAAAAAAAA
>JAJHUR010080332.1:0-15291 GCA_027495735.1 Lutjanus campechanus | reverse complement strand
TAGGGCTGCACAATTAATCAAAATTCCAATAAAATCACAATGGCCAAGTGCAGTATCCAAATTGCAGAACCAGAACCAAATAGCAATTTTTTGAAAAAGGAAAAAAAACAGCACTATAATGAGGCACTGTGTTGCTGCATAGATGACCGGCCTAAAAATCTCTCCAGATGAAAGGAAGCATGTTTGTTTTGTACAGACTTCAATAAATATCACATCATTACGATTTTAAAAGTTTTATTTTCAGTTGTAATGCAAGACTAATCATTTCCACTAATCGTCTCGCATATTGCAATCGCAATTTCAGTCAAAATAGTTTCAATATGACTTTTTTACCAAATTGTGCAGCCCTAAGATGTAGGTATTGTTAACTTACTAGAATTTGAGAGAGTAACCAGCAGGTAAAAACCTCCACTGGAAAACTGATTAGAATTTTGAAGTTATTATAAAACGTATTTCTTGTGCAGTGCCTCTTTGTGCAGTGAGATGTTATTATTTCAGAGTAAAAATAGCTGCATGTCCCTGAAGTCTTGCCTCCACGAACCCTCAGAGTTTGAGTGGGAAGGTTTCTCCAGAGCATGTATTTATTCATCAAACCTGTCAAACAAAGAAGGTGACCCGGCCTGCTCCTCTGACTGAACCAACCTCTGCAGACAAAGACAGACAAGGGAAGCGATAAAGGGAGATGGATAAAGCACAGCGCAGCTTGAAGGTCACCCAGAACCAGCTGACTCCTTTGCTGTGCTCTGGACGACGGCTCTGAAAAAGGTCACCCTCTTGCTCTGTGTATCACACCGTCTGAGCTTCCTTATCTGGGGGTCTCATTGACTCTCCCTGCTCTCGCCGTTTGAGTGACAATCCATTACACCCCTCTCTGCAGTCTTACCATAACCAGCTTGACCTCTGACCCCAGATTTTACAAGTTCCCCTGACACCAAAGGCAGCGGCCACTGATGTGGAAAATGCTGTCATCCATCCATATTTCATGAGTTTCTGAGATTTGAAAGTGTAAAATAAGCTCAGAGTGTGATTCATTCACTGATGCAGCTTCGACTACTGGCAGGCTTGACTGAGTCACCCCGCGAGAGCTGACAGATCTGGTGACATCATGCACTGACCCGTCATCTCGAACTCTACAGTGTTTGCTCCGTTCTCTTGTACAAGCGTGACAGTTTCATTGGGAATGGTTGACCGAGTACTGTTAATAATTCTGCTGCGAATGAAAGCCATATTAGAGCAGATTACCTCACTGCACCATCCGCCCTTATTACTGGAATCCTGATAATGAAGTCATGGATTAGATCAGTCTGAGAGAGCATGACTGTAAAAACAAAAAGCGTGTAATTAAAATGTAAGAATAGATGATATGCATTGATTTAGAACCTCTTTCTTGATGCTGACAGTGCAATGCTAAATCAATGGAGTGGTTGTTTTTAATAAAACAGTATTGTAAGTCTCTATTTCTACTGGTCACTGGTTAAATGAAGTTAAAGTGAATGAATTTTAATAATTTGCGACTTAAATTATTTATGTGTGTTTTAAAAGTAAATTGATCATCAATCCAGATCACGGTATGTGTAATAAGTAACTTTTTCAATCAGTGGAGCATCTAAGGTGCAGATCTGAAGATTACTGTGAATTTCTTTTGCTTTAGAGAAAACCATAAACTCTGTTTTATCTGTATTTAAAACAAGTTTATAGGGATAGTTCACCCGATGAAAATTAAGTCATTATCTATTCATCCTCATGCCGATTGAAGGTCAGGTTTTGTTTTTAGTCCACAAAGCACTGCTGGAGTTTCACAGGAAAACAGTGTTGCAGAATCTCCCAAATAATGGAAGTGAATGGTGACCAGCTTTCAAACTGAAAAAAAAAACGGCAGAAAAAAAATATATAAATTGCCTCCTGGTGTAATCCAAGTTTATACAGTTTGCCAAACTATAAAATATTATCATCTACATAAAAATGTATATTGCATGTATTAATGGACATGTAAGTGTGATTAATGTCAATGGTAAATAACAGTGGACCTAAGATTGAACCCTGTGGAACGCCCTTCACTGGAATGAACTTTAACGCTGCCCACTTTTGTACACTGCTGTGTGTCTGAGAGGTAGTTACCAAACCATCTCAGAGTGTTTAAGTCCATGCCAATATCTGATAGTCTGTTTATGGGTGTGAGGTGAACAACAGTGTCGAAAGCCTTTGATAGGTCAACAAATAGGGCTTCACAATGCATCTTATTGCCTGCAGTGGACACAATATCATTTAAGACCAGCAGAAATCGTGCTGAAATCCAGACTGATTCAAAGTAAAGTAGTTTGATAAATAATGTTTTAGCTGGTTATTCACTAAAGATTCAAGGATGTTTGAGAGGCAGGATAGTTGAAGGATAGTTATATAAAATAGATTTATCTCCACCTTTGTGAAGAAGCACGACATGAAAAGCTTTCCAGACTTTGCGGATGATACCAATATAAAAATTAAAAGTTAAAAATATGCATTTAGCAGTCAGTGACTATTACAGAGAGGGAAAGATTGGCATTTCAGTTAAATATTGATAATAAATCTCACGTCACACACACCGCTGACATTTGAAGTGGACAGTTTTGTGGAAATCTAATTAAATATGTTGTCAGTGACATTTTAGCCGATACGTTAACAACATGTCATTATGTTAATAGAAATGTATGTCTGCATTATTGTTTCCCTTAAAAAAAATGTGATGTTGCACATTAGTTCTATATAAATGTAATTTCTAGGGGACAGGGCGTGATAATGAAGTCATGGGTTAGTTCAGTTTTAGACAGCGTGGCTGTTAAAGAAAACACACATTACATCATCAATTAAAAGGCCTGTGGTTCACATTTTCCATATAAATGTGTTTGACAAGCTTCTGGCATATAGAGTAAACACGACAGCTGTAACACCTCACATCAAAGTCAACTTGTTTTATGCAATTGCAAACTGAATTTCTAATAAGGATTCAAAGCATGAAAACTGCATTTCTTAAAGCTGTAAATGCTGCAGCTGGGAGGATTTATATATGTTATTCCAGTGGAGCTTAATTCAGGCAGTTTCATAGCACTCATTTTGAAACCCGTTCCTTGTGTGAACTGCTCCCGAGCTGTTTTATTAGCGAACCGCAGTGACAACCATGATAAATAAAAGAAACCCACACTGCAGCCCTGTTGAATGTGGAGCAACCTTCAGCAGAAAATGAGAGGATCATTTCTTGTGCTTTAGGAGACTTCTGGCCAGATGGCAGAATAGAGTTGTCAGGGACCAATACAGAAGAAGAATTAAATAGATAAATCTCTCGTCTCTGCCATTACGGATAGTCTCAGATGCTCCGAGCTGCTGCGGAGGTCGATAATAGCTTGTACTACCTCTGCTCTGTGGTGATGTTTGTCTCACAGCTGTAGGTTTTCTGAAAACTGCTGTGATGTTTGTAAAACCATCATTTTGTCCATTTAACCTCCCTCTGGTCAACAAACCCTCATGTACGTACGCTCCTGGAAATAAGGGTTCCAAAAAGGTTCTCTCGGGAGCGCTGAGGCTCTACCCAGAACCATTTCCTCCCGAAGAATCCGTTTCTTAGTCAAAGGCTCTTGCTAAGAATAAGGGTTCCGTCAAGAGACATTTTCATCCAAAGAACCCTTTTTGGAAGAAACATTTCATCAAGGGTTCTTTGTAACATAATAAAAATTAAAAATATAAAATGGTTCTCAGTAGAACCCCCTGGGTTTGTTCTAGATAAGACCCTTGGGATATGAAAAGGTTCTTGGAAGAATGTCCTGGGTAGGCTCTAATTAAAACCATTGAAATAGAAAAGGGTTCTTCATAGAACTCCCTGGGTAGGTTCTACATAAAACCCTTGCGATATAAAAAGGTTCTCGGTAGAAACTCCTTGTTGCATTCTAGATAAGACCCTTGAAATTTAAAAAGGTTCTCATTAGAACCTCCTGGGTAGGTTCTAGATAAAACCCTTGGGATATAAAGGGGTTCTTGGCAGAACCCCTTGGGTGCTGTCGAGATAAGACCCTCAGAATATAAAAAGGTTCTCTGTAGAACCCCCTGGGTGCGTTCTTGATAAACCCTTGTCATAACCCTTTATGTTGAATTCTAACTAGAACTCTGAAAGGGTTCAACGTGGATCTTTTATAAAAGATTCTAGCAGGAACCAGAGGGTTCTCCTATGGGGACAAGCCAAAGAACCCTTTATGGTTCTAGTTAGCTCTTAGTTATTTCTAAGAGCGTTACATAATGCCAGGGTTCTGCTTTGTTTCTCAGTAAGTAATTATAACAAAAAAAAACAGTCAGATTTCATAAATACCCAGAGCAGACACTCGTCCTCTCCCCCTCTCTGTCCGTCCTCGTAGCTCCACTGCAGACATGTGTGGGTGGTTATTGTTATTTGATGGAGCTAATTTGAATATGTGGCTGCTGCTTGTGCCTCCGGATTTATGCGATTTTCTCCAAACAATAACATTTTGTTTGTGCCTGAGCCAGCATGACTTTGAGCAGCTCATCCTGACAGGTGACTGCTTTTTATTTTATTTCACAGCCGATAATGAACATTCAAGCTCTAACAATAAAAAAAACCCTGTTTCTGCCGAATGCTTGCTAATTATCTGCTCGACCATACCTTTTGTAATTCTTTCTTTTGTGTGGTTTCTGAGAGGTTGCAGAACTGCCGCCTCTGGTGGGGTGTCACAGTGTGTTGTATTGTCCCAGCCTGATTTTAATACATGTGAGGAATTTAACAAACCACCACTTGTTTATTCAAATTCTGTTTAACAATGCAATGACCTGGTTGTTGCTTTGTGAAGCCTTTGTGTCTTTTTTGTGTTGTATATCCTACTGAGAAACTACCTTATATAGGTGAGGCAGAACGTGTTTAATTACTTCAATAAATTCTACATTTAAATACATTGTATAATGATAATATGGCTGCAATGAAGTGAATCAACCTGCAATTTCAGTGATTAATTAGAGCCTTGGAATATTTTTATATTTGTGGAAAAGTAAACATCTTATGGAAATGGAAAATTTCAAGTTTATTTGAGCTTTACATGAATTTCTACTCCCTATACAATAGACACTCAGTAGTTTACTCAAGAGTGAGCATACACTGAGATGTCAGACACTTAATTATCATCATCGTTTTGTGTCATGACTGACAGCTGAAGAGTCAGTAAACAGTCATTTGCATTCATAGAGTGAAGCAAATTGCATTATGGGATTTTTGTCAGATAAGAACAGAATTATAAATATATCTCTGGTTCTGCTGCATTGATTTTGATCCCTTTTTTTAATTTCTACCATGAGTTTGACAGCTAAATCAGTGGAGTACTTAAAAGTCTGTTGTAGGTCTCTTTTTTCCCTGTCACTACAGTTTGAATGACACTCTATGTGATGTGTGCTCTGTGACAATGGTTTGATTATGTTCTGATTAGTAAGTAAAGATGAGGCAACTAAATTTAGTACGAAATGAATATTAAACAGTTAGTGGTGACTTTAAGATTTTCATTTAAACGAATGTCTGTTAAGTCAACAAAATGGTGTTTGAGCCTGATGAAAGCAGCGAAATAAGTATTATGATACGAATTGTGTGTCCGTGGTGACATTACCAGAGAAAAAAAGGGTGTATTATCTTACTGCTATAGTAATCTCTTTAGCAAAATAGAACCCATCAGCTATCGTGTAACAACGATTTAGTGTTTTGCATTCACATTCATATTCTCTAAGACTGCTTAATTAATGCAAACCACAAACCTACTGTTGCTTCATATTAAAGTGTTTAAATGGTGGAACACAAATTGACTTTTATTACTTAGTACTCACAAGAAATGTCTTGTTTTATAGATACATTTCTTGATAATAAAAAAAAATAATGCAACAGCAGTCTTCAGCTTGTTTTGTCGGTGAGTCAGTTGGAAATATTGTAGGGAGTTATTGAAATAAGAAGGAGCAGCCACAGTGAGCTGCTGGATGAAGAGCGGCAGGCGACAGGCAGACCACCTCTGACTTCTCAGCGGGTAATCAACTCCTCACAGACTGATGCTGGGTGTGCAGCACAAAGTCAGATCACAGGTGCTCACAGAATGATAGAAACAGGTCAATTATTGGTTAACTTCTTTATTAAATTGAGAGCAGTTTGTTTGTTTTTCTGCAACCCAGAATTCTGTGACCTGCAGTATTAAACCACATCTGCTGTTAGCACTGTCATAGTTTTGGGTTTTAGTTTACTTGTTTAGTGTTTTATTTTGGAGTTCTTGTCTTTCCTTTTGCTTCTGCTTTCTTATTTCCTGTCTTTTCCTACCTTTTTTGATTTCTGATTGCTTTCACTTGCCCCTGATTAGCCTCTCTGTGTATTAAGTCACGTGTCTTTCCCTCCTTTCTTCGACAGTTTGTCTTCGTCTCTCATCAACCATCCGCACATTTTCCTCTGTGTATCCTCGTGGTTCTCGAATGGCCTCTGGACTTTCGAATTTGCTTGCACTTTTTGATTTGTTTGCCTTTGGGCTGCTTCCTGGTTTTGACCTCTTTACAGTGGATCAATTTGAAATATTTCAGGGGGTAACAGAACAGGAAGGAGCAGCCAAAGTGAGCTGTTAGATGAAAAGCTGCAGGCGACAGGCTGCACACCAGGTACCAACTTCTTTCAATGTGCCCTGCTGTTCACAGACTCCTGCAGTGTGCAGCATGAAGTGAGATTACAGTTGTTCCCACAATGATGGAAAAAAGCAAATTATTGACCTGACTGTTTTAAAATGACAATAGTTTGGTTTGTTGCCAGTATTAAATCACATCTGCTGTTACCACTGGTTTCAGTTTATTTTTTTATGTTCTCATCTTCCCTGTTGTTCCTGCTTCCTGTCCTCTCTCTCACCTTTTTTCCTTATCTGCCCCCGATTAACCTCCCTGTGTTTAGTCTTGTGTATTTCTCTCCTTTCTTTGACAGTTCATTGTAGAGTATTCCTCTGTGTTTCCTTGTGATTTTGGAATGTCTTCTGGTGTTTGGATTTTGCCTCCACTTTTGGATTTATTTGCTGTTGCGCTGCTCTCTGATTTTGACCTCTTTACAGACTTTACTTGCTCACAGAATTATGAAAAAGGGCAATTATTGTCTGACTTCTTTTTAAAAAATAAAAATAGTTTGTTTTGCTACCCACAGAATTCTATGACCTGTAGTATTACATGCTCATTGTTTTGGTTTTAGTTCATTTGTTTCCTGTTTTATTCTGAAGTTCCTCTCTTTCCTTTTGTTTCTGCTATTTTACTTCCTGTCTTTTTCCCTCCTTTTTTGAGGATTGATACTGACTGTTTTCACCTGCCCCTCATTAGCCTGCCTGTGTATTTAATCCTCTGCCGTTCTTTGACAGTTCATCTTTGTTTCTTGTCAAGCATCCAAGTGTTTTTCTCTGGGTTTCTTTGAGTTTTTTTGGAATTTCTTCTAGACTTTTGGACTTTTTGCTTGTACTTTTGGATTTGTTTGCCGTTGGACTGCTTTCTGATTTCACCCTTGCCCTCCTTACCATAAGTTTATCTTAATATTGTGGGTCTATTCACTTGTTGCCCCCGCCTGACATGTGTGACAACCACCAGTAACTACAGGTGTTACCGCATCAACCCAGCCTGTTCTCATCCTCAACTTGTCACATACCAACGATTTTTCAGTGCCCCTCAGCAACTCATACAGAACCACACGGTGCCTGTCAGCAGCTGAAAGTAATGCGCCAGGCTTTTCAAGTGACTTCATTGTAAACCCAGTCCATAATTGTATGTGACACACCAGGGTTTTGATGTGGTAAAAAGAGGGAGAAAATCGAAGTTCAGTACCCATACTGTTACATAATATACATACTGTGTAACTTGTGCACCAATATATGACGCCAAACCATCAGTATGTGACCAGTTGGTATGAGAACAGGTTATTCAACCAGGAAGATCGCCCCTTTAAACTAGAACCTATTGTCAAACTTGTGACCAGCTTTTGCAGCAGACTGTTGGTTTTACATCCTTCATTCTTGTGGTTTTAGTTTACACTAATGAACACAGGAAGTATCTGTAAAATAGTTTCAGGTTTCTGTCTCCTGACAAACAAGCACAAGTTTTATGAAATTTGATGAAAGATGCTTCTATTGGGACATCTGTTATATATTGATGGATATCAGCAGCACGCTATTATATTCAAGCCATTCTGTTACAGTTCAGGTACATTCCTGCTCAGGGCAGAGAGCCCAGGGCTGTAGACACCATCTGTGTGCCAGCCCAACAGGTTTGACTTTCCTTTCCTAACACTGAAAGTACTGCAGAGGTTAGTAAAGAAACCAAGCACACAGTCCAGTGAGAGCCATCCGCCTGCAGGATTAATAAAAAAAACAACCCTTTTGTGTTTTATTCAATAGTCAGGTGTATTGTTGCCAAGTTATAGAAAGAAAAGCAGTATTACAGTAAAGCACAGAGAGCCATGTTGTGCTATTTGAAATCGAGTAAAGCCCCCATGCTCTCGTCTCAAGCGCAGGGTTTACATGATCTATTGCAGATCAGCAAAGCACCGCTGAGCTTAGTGAGCTGGATTTGCTCAGTATAACACCATTGCACTGAGTATTGACTCCTGACCTCAAACTTGTTTTAGTGGATTTAAATGCAGCCAGTGTATTGTGCTGAGTGTTTGTTCAGATCATACATAGTTTTGATGCGGCTATTGTTCATGAGCGACATGGATTTGTGTTCCTTTTCAACAAAAAATAAACATCCTTTAAAAGATCAACACAGGTATTCCCTACACAATGCAGGGTGACGTACATGTTACAAGCTGCACGTCTGTTTAGCCTACTGTCAACACAATAGTTACCTTCCCCAACAAACGTTTTCATCCTTAGCTACTTCACTTTTCACAGTGAGCTTGTTAATAGCATGTATTAAATATTATATATAAATATTTTGATATTCACTTCAGTGTCTTAGATAACGATTAGCGACATTAGCTAGCATCTTCATTCAAACTCGACAGTAACAAAAGTGGTTGTTGGAACAGTGAAAAGACCAACCAAGATGTTTTTGGTGAGTTTTATTTTGTTTCTGCTAGGTATTAGATTAAGATGATGATGCTAGCTAGCTAGCTAACGTTACAAAAAGTTATCTAAGACACCAAGGTGATTACGAAAACGTTACAAAAACACTATATTATACAAAACAAATGATAAATAGCATTAACAATATGTACCAAGATAACTGTGAAAAGTTAAGTAATGAATTAAAGGATGAAAAATCACTATTTATGTTTATACCAAATCGTTAGTTTTGTATTGTGTTTTTAAACATTTTGACAATCACCTCAGTGTCTTTGCTAACTGTTAAAAATGTTAGCTAGCTGGCATCGTTCATACTAAGCAGAAACAAAATAAAACCTACAAAAAACACATTGCCTTGTCTTTGAACTGCTTCAACAAAACTCTACTTCGACATAAACCCTTAATTCACCACATTAGATGTGAAAATATCACTGGCAGAAGAGCGAAAAAATTAAGGTTGGACATCAGAGAAGGAGCAGGGAGAAACTGCTTGTAGAGCCAGAATATTTTTACATCTACCTCAGTGAATGAAGAGTATATTTTGACCAAGAAACAGAATTGGTGATTGCTGGACAAGTGGAAGTTTTTGGTGGTGAGTTTCATTTTGTTTCTGTTGAGTTTGAATGAAGATGACGATGCTCGCTAGCTAGCTAACATTACTAACGGTTATTTAAGACACTGAGGTGATTATCAAAATGCTTAGAAACGCCATAGACAAAATGAAAAGTAAATATTAACAATATATACCAAACTAACTGTAAAAATTCAATCAACTAATTTAAGAATAAAAAACAAGTTTGTAAGCAAAGGTAATGTTATTATAGTGTTGACAGGAAGTAAATAGATGTGCAGCTTGTAGGCTAAACATCACACTAGATTGTGCAAGTAGAGAATTGTTCATGTGTGGCATGGATTTGTGTTTCTATTGAACAAAAAACAAAGGCAGCCTAACCCAGTTATACTATATGAGCTTGTATTTGTGTGTGTGTGTGTGTGTGTGTGTGTGTGTGCGCACCAGTATTGTTCAGCGTATGTACTGTTTGTGTGTCAGCAGTGTGTGCTGATTTGCACATAAGTATGCAGCTGCGGTCACATGTACCGGCTTTGAAAAGGCTAAATGAGTAAGTGGTGCTTTTGAGAGCAGGGCAGCGAGCGATTTCATTGACCTTTGACCTGCTGCAGTGTGTGTGTGTGTTGCAGTTAATTAATGTATTACATCGCGTATATGTGGAGAAAAGGCTATCAGTGATAATTCCTCGCTTGTTCAGGGTTACAATGAGCATGATGGTGAAATATCTTGAAAACGAAAGCTTCACATTTAATGTCCCTCTGTGTACATTAATGTATACACATAAAAGACCCTCTTTGCCAAGCACAAAGCATATACACTCAGAGTGAAGGTTAGCCAAGGACTGGAAGCTATCTGATGCTGTGCTGTGATTTTTCTAACCTCCTTGTTGATTTACAGCAGCTGAAGTGGGCACAAACACTCCGCCGCGAAGCAGCGCGATAAACTTATGACCATATCTCATCGTGCTGCCAGGTCTCAGCAAATGAAATGGATTTATCTCTAAATCAGTGACTTATACTTCTAATGCATCATTGTATCCAGCTGAGGCAAAGTATCTCCATCTCATCCCTCATACATTTATGCAACCTCTCCAGAAGGGCAATGCTGTGAGAGAACAAGACAACAACACTGACAAGATTAGTTTCTTTGGTCTCAACTTTTAGAGGAGTTGTTCAACATTAAAAAAAAAATGAGAAGACTGATGCCACTCTCACTTCAGAGCAGTGATTCTCAAACTTTTTCTGGCATGCCTTCCTTCAGAAGCCAAACAAAGTTCATGCTGCACACCCCACAATTTTTTAATCAGTCGTTAACAATGCAAACCAATAATTTGTCACCACCCCTCAGAGTCTGATACTAAAGTGCAAAGTACTCTTCAGCAGCTTTATCTGACACAGTCAGAAAGCCTTTTTAACAGTAGTTTAACAGCTTGGTTATGTTTGGGGTTATAATAATGTTACACATGACCTTATTTAACCTTATTAAACAAACAAAATGTAATGTCTTAAAGCCGAGGAAAGTGATTCTGGAGAAGGATGGTTGGCTGTTGAGTCTCATTCCCAGGTCGCCCAATTATTGACCTTTTCTCCCCACAGAGCCCAAGAGGGCTCAAACTCTCTTCTGCCAAAGAGCAGACGTCTAGTTTTCTCTCTGGCCAGTGATGCCAAAACTGCCAACCACAGCTTTAATTTCTAAGCTTTATTGGTGCTGCTAGACATATATTTTATATTGGACTGAGCCAGGCTGAGCCTGTTCCCCCCCTGATTCCAGTATTTATGCAATGCTAAGCTGATCTAATCAACTCTTGGCTTTAACTTCCATAGTTCAGGGACAGACATGAGAGTGTCATCAATATTCTTATCTTCCTCTCAGCCAAAAAAAATCTAATATGCATATTTGTTAGTTTATATGCATATTAGTTTATAACATGTACAAATCTTCAAGCATTCACTGTCAAAGTAAATCCTACAAGCTATAATGTACATAATCATCCACTCCATGTATATCCATTCAATATTAGAATAATATCGTAATATAGAGTTTATAGTTATATAATATTTATTTATTTAAACAATTTGTATTATTTGCAACTTGTATATACACATTTTATTTAGTTGATGATGCTGGAAGGCACATACAGGTTTTGGAGCATCATGTGCTGCCATCTTCATCGTCTTTTTTTCTGTTTTTTTTTCCATCTTTTTGCTGCTTATTTCAACAAGACAATGCCAGGACACATTCTGCATGTGCTACAACAGCGTGACTTTGCAGTAAAAGAGTTCAGGTATTAGACTGACCTGCCTGCAGTCCAGAACCGTCTCCCACTGAAAATGTGTGGCGCATTATGACGCACAAAATATAACAGAAAGAGACCTTGGACAGTTGAGCGTTTGAAGTTGTATATCAAGCAAGAATGAGGAGAAATTTCACATTCAAAATTTTAACAATTGGTGTCCTCAGTTCCCAATCACTTACTTGATTGTTGTCAAAAGAAAAGGAGATGTATCACAGTTGTAAACATGCCCATACACAACTTTTTTGCAACATGTTGCAGGCCTCAAATTCAAAAGAATGAGTGTAAATTTACCAAAAAAACAATAAAGTGAATTAGTTTGAACTTTAAATATCTTGTCTTTGCAGTGTATTCAGTTGAATATAGGTCAAAATGTTTTTGCAAATCATCACTTTTTGGGAACAGGGGTTGTATATATACACCTATTTTTTTCTCATACTTGCTTTATAGTCCTTATTTGCTCTTCAGTTTATTTCTGTGTAAGTACAATCAGTTTCATCGCATGTGTACACATAGTTGTCTGAGGTTCTTCACAGGCTAATTGAAAATCTAGTCACGAATAGTGCAAAAAGTATTAAAAAAAGAAGTATTACTGTGTAGGGAGTACAATTTAAACCATCCGACAGTCATAGTAAAAGTTTTATATCGTCCATTTTCAACAAAACAAGGCAGGGAGCCAAAGTGTGCTTGAACTGAGGAAAGTTTAAGACCTTTCCCATATCGTGTTGCCCTTCAGCAGTTTCAGCAGTGTAAGAAAACTTCAGCGAGTAAATTCCAAAATATGAAACCATTCGTCTTTGTCCACAGTGATCGGTCCAGGGATCTTCATAAATCCATAATAGATTTTTTTTTCCTTCCAAACTATAAAACGCAGAGCTGTGAGACAAGTGCAATTTCTGTGGAAAAAAAAGGCCACATTTTAGTCTGCAGCAGGTTTCTGATGACATATCTGGACTCTGTCTAATCAAGACAAGACTCGGGCAGATGGAAAAGGATGGGTGATGGTGTTAAAAAAGAAGAGAGAGGTCTTTTCTACGTGGGTGCATGTGTGACAGCTCAAACCCCCCCGTAGCTGGAGGCAGAGGTCTGTTTCTGCAGGACTAAATTGGCTGTCAAAGCTGCCACAGACGACCCTTCACACACGCAGCCCTCTCATATTTCTCTTGTAATATGAACTGGGAGGGAAAGAAGAGGGGCAGAGGGAAAAAAAATGCAATTACCGCTCCCCTTTTTCGTATGTCATCTCTGTCGTGTATGAAGGCAAAAACACAGAGCGGCTCTTGTTATAATGACTCCCCCAAAACTAATTTTCCACTTTCACGACAGACGCAGGTGTGCAGGATCCTGTTACCTGAACGACGGAAGATTGTCAAAACTGCTCGGCATTATATGCTATTACTCTTTATTCTGCCTCCGTTTTAATAAAACCTCCTCAACACACCGACTCCCCCGAGGCCACGGAGCTTGAATTACATCACGTCCTCTTGTCCACTGGTCCACAGGCTTTTTGTGTTTCCCTCAACAGTAATAGTCTTTCGCTCGGCTTGAAAGGAGTCTTAACAAAGACGAACCGTACAGCACTCCCCTGACATCCTCATTAAAATAATTAAGCCCAATTTGGAGTGAAACACATTCTATAGGCACAAACAGGCCATTACAAGACCCAGATTACTTCTTTTTAATGCAGAGTGACATAATGTGAGCTATTACAGTAAAACTCTATAGCCTGTGTGCAGCTCATTGCAATTCAAAAAAGCTGAGTAGCATCTGACTTTAACAGACGATAAGTCTCTATGTTTTACATTTCTCTTACCGTCAACAAATTCCATGAAAAGTCCAAAAGGGAAGCAATGAATTGATCCATACTAACAAGTAATAAAGATTTTATTTGTATAGCACTTTTCAAGCTTAAACACAAAGTTCTTTCCAGGTTAAAACTGGTCTCCATTCACTTCCACTGATTGGGAGATTCTGCAATGCTGTACGTGCACATGCATGAGATCACCAAGCAGAAAGTCTTTGGCGGTTAGACCCCATTGTAGTGAATAGAATATGCACGTATATAAATAGGGGGTGAGGAAGCAGGAGTGAAGAGGAAATCCCCCCGGGGTCTAGACACTGGTGGTGGTGGTAATGGGATGATGATGCAGAGGCTAGGTGAGGTGAAGAGGCTCTGAACTCTTGCTGCCTGGACCTGATGAATGGCATGGAGGAGGGTCAAGGTGATGGACTCTGGCTTCCCGGGTCCAAAGACTGGAGGAGACGGGGGGTGGAGGAGGGTTGTGCATTGTCTGTATGGCACTGATGGAGCAAAGACAGCAGAGATTTAAAGTTTGACAGCAGCAGCAATTGACGAGACAACGAGACCATGGCAAAATCTGATTGGATAGTAGAGAGGAAAGTGAACGCCCACAATCAGCTGATTAGAGGGAGTAGAGGAAAAATTGTGAATGAATACGGCGTAAAGGAGGTCTTCCTGATTGACTTACGCTGGCCTTCATTATAGATCATGTCATTTCCTGTTGCCTGTACTGTAGGTACCACTATGACTATTATTCATACCTCCCGACTCTGGAACATAATTTTCTTCTGACTTGGCCTTCATTTTGATCTCCACTGTGAAGTTTCGTAGCTCCATCTTGCACAATTAGGATGCTATCACACTGACAAAATCCGTCCACAGACATATAAACACCCGGAAAAAATACTGAAGACAGGTTCTGTGGTAGGTCTCACTACAGTAGGACCTACTGTGCCATGAAGACACAGACTCACAAGGCAAAAAAACCCAACCACACACTGGTTACCCATCATTGTCAATAATCCATTAGCTCAGTGTTGCACGGTTCAAATTCCATCTACTGTCTCCTTGTGGACATAAGTGTCCTGCTTGATTACGCCACCGTGTATCTGCTTTGATTTAATAAAATAATATAATTTGTCAAGACGATTTCAATTCTTTCTGCATCACAGTAAATCGCTCTGGATCGGATCGGAGCATCTTCTAAGTGCTTGGATTTGAAATAGATTGACAGCCACCCGCGGTGACAGACTGCTGTCTCCGCCCCTTGTCTGCTCAGATTTGCTCATTAAATTCACCGCTATGACACAGCAGAGGTGATCGATGGCACCGCTCTCTCATCCTCGTGTGCTCCTGACGTGATTTATCATGCGTCCTCCCTCCATCTCCCTCCATCTCCCTCCATCTCCCAACTCCACCGCAGCCACTCGTCCGTCTCATCAGTGTGCGTGTGGATAACAGAGGTACTGGAGGTCAGAGTCAGGTGAGACGAACCGCATGTGTAAATACAATATAAGTTTAGAGAGTGAAAGGCCACGACTGAGGA
>JAJHUR010080330.1:0-13487 GCA_027495735.1 Lutjanus campechanus | reverse complement strand
GCTTAAAAGGAAGTTTTTCCTCGTCATTACCTTAATAATAATATAATAATGACTTAATTTGAATAGCACCTTTTGAAAACTATGTTACACAGTGTATTTGTAAAAACAAATGTCAAACAAAAGCCATACGTTGAAAGTAATATTTAAGAAGAGATTTAGAAGAAGATGCTGAGATACTTTGGTGACTAGTTGAGATTTTGGAACCAGTAGGGCCCTGCTGGAAGATCTTAGGCAGCGATCAGGCTCACAGGGAGTTAGCAGATCATAGATATAGTCAGGAGACTGAGCATTTAAGGTTTTAAAAACAAGCAGTAAAATCTTAAAATCAATTCTGAAACTCACAGGCAACCAGTGAAGGGAAGGAAAGGAAGAAAAAGAAATGACCTGATCTTGGGTAGCTTTCTCAGTTGAACGAAGCAGGACTGACCCCTAGGTTGTGGGCCTTTTTTTCAGATATTGCAAGATTATGCATCCAGACAAGAGAAGAGATTGTTTATGCTGCTAGCGCTGGGGCAAGAGGGAGCAATAATATTTGAAGTTTTGGCTAGCTGAAACAGGACATAATATGCAAGACATCAGTGGTATCAGGCCTTAATGGGACATACACTTGGGGGTAATCAGCATAACAGTGGAAGTCAATGCAATGCCGATGCAAGGTTTGACCCAGGGGTAGAATGTAAACAGTGAGTAAAAGGGAACCCAAAACAGACCCCTGGGGCACCCCACAAAGGAGAGGAGCACAGAGTACAAGAGTATGGTCTAGAGCTACTTGATTTAAAACTGCTATATTAATTTCTAAAACTTGACAATCCAAAGGTTGTTTATATTATTGGCTTATGACTGATCATGAGTAAATGATTAATGAACCATTAAAAACTATTAGTCACAACTCATAAAGACTCAATAAAATAAAAAATATTTAGAATGCGGTACTTTATTTTTTATTTTGTAAGGGGGAGTAGAAATCATTCCACTGTGACCCATCCTTGATCTCCAGCATTGCTCTGTTTCACCCAGAGGGCAAAGGTGCAGATAAACCAAATGAAAGTTTAAGTAACAGTTTTAAACTATCTTGATGTGAGAGTGCCTCAACTTTTGAATGTAATTCAGGCCAGCACGCAGGGCAGCATTTGAGACAGACAGCTCGACAGCTCGCAGACGGTGCCTGAAGCCAGTCATCCATTATGTTCACACTCAGCCCACCGGTAACCACCTTCACATACAACAGTTTGACATTTCTCAAACGGACTTCACGCTCAGCAGTGACACCATACTGTCACTTCAGCTTAGGCTTCTGTTAAGTCTTCGCATCACTCTTGGGCCTTTAAAGTTGGAACAACAGGGTGTGGTGAGGAGGAGGAGGAGGAGAGGAGACAGAGAGATGAAGAGTGGGAGAAGGGAAGTCGAGATGGTGATGTGAAGCCACCTCCCTAGACAGAGCTGGGAGGTGTAAAGCAACAAGGAGGTGACCTGTCAGTCTAAGTGTGGGGAGCGACTGATATAGATGACAGGTTGAAGGAGGGAGGAGGAGAAAACAGGAGCAACAGGGACTCTGAAACAGTGAGAAGGATGAATGACGAGGGGAGACTACAGAAGTTCTTTTTAAAGGTTGTGGTGTGTGTGTGTGTTTGTGTGTGTAATCAAGCGTGTGTTTGAGCAAAGGGCAGGCTAAGGTGTGCTGCTCTTTGAAGGCTTCCGTTCCGGTGGCGTTTTCCAGACTTCATTCAGAATTTGGAGGGTTTTTTTTCTCTTTTTGGTTTGTTTTGTTGGAATGATACCATTAAAAGTCTGCTGGCATCAGATAACCAAACCGAGACTTGCTTTCATTAGAAGTTGAAACTAATTTTGAGCCAAACACATGAAACAAACACAGCGGGAATACAGAGCAGCAGTTCGTCATGCCTGGGGAGCCAAGCGTAACAAATGAAGTGAGGGCAAACCACGCTCTGGCTTGATGTTCATATTAGTGACTGGTCACACCGGGAAGTGGAAGAGCAGGATACATTAGCTGGCCCTTGCAAAATAGGCAGTGCTGGAAGCTTGGTCAGACAGTGAATACAGGGATGTAGAGGCTATCATTGCTTGTGGCAAGTTTTGATTGTGGCAAAGTGGATATGAAAAGGCGATTTCTATTGGTATTACTCCACATTTGGCAGAGCAGGGAAACATAAAGTTTGAAAGCAGCTTCCCTCATTTTGGACAATGGTTCTCTGTTCACAGTAAAGTCAGAGGTTTCATGGTGTAATAATTGGTTAACATGATAAAATTCACATGTCAAAGTTCATTACTGTTTCTTTTACAAGAAAATCCATCCATTCCTGTCCTCTCTACATCTTACTTCTTTATGCATCTTATGCAGATGCACAAAGGTACCTTTTTGTGACTGTATGGAACACAATGCAATGCAACATGGAGGTACTAGGGTGAATGGAGGTACTCGGGTGAAACTCAGTATTATAGTATAACATCCTGAGCTACAGATGATCCCGACTAGACTACAACACTAACCTTTTCACCTGCCTCGCTAAGTTGTCTCTGGACCTACAAATGGCCCAGAACGCCACAGCAAGGCTGTTGACCAGGTCCAGCAGGATGACTCACATCACAACCATCTAATCTTCTAAGGTTCCTGTTTTTACATTTAGGGCCCTACATGGTCAGATGTCATGGTCAGACACCTTGTCTGGCATCTCTCCTACATCGCCAGTAGGTCACTTTAGTCTTCAGATCAGGGTTTACTGATTATCCCTTTTACTTAACTGAAAACAAAATGTTATCGTGCCTTTGAACTGATGGTTTCCGACATTGTGAAATGTTCCTCCTGTAGACATATGTTCCCCTCCTGTAGACGTATGTTATGTGGTCATAATTCACAGGCTTCCTCTGGTATAATGTCATGGTTGGATCTGGTTGTAGCTTCACTCAAAACCCCAGGTTTGCTTTGGAAGCATATCAGCAAATCTCAACTACCAGTCTCACCCTCGCTGCTGTGTGCTCCAGTTGCAAAAACATGGAGCTGAAGGGGAAACTGAAAGAATTCAGAAATACTTCTCTCTCTGTCTCAAATATATGTGAAAAAGCCCACAGGCAAGAGCACCGATTCCTCTTTGGTACTATGAGAAACCTGCAGTTCGATTGAGAGTTTTGCTAGAGGGAGTTTTTTTTTTTTGTGGTACATTTTCAAACCAACTCTGGAACTTTAGAAAGGAAAATGTGATCCAACCATGATCCCACCCAATTCCAGGAAGGAAGCTCTGGATTAGGAGTTCAGCAAGCTGTGATTTATGGATTAGGGACCAGATTAACCCTGATAGAGATTCTGTCTCGTAGCACATTTCTAACCAGGAGGACGAAATGCTCTCATGAGACTTTGATTGTTAATTTAAAGCAAAATATGACCAAACCATTAGCATAGGCACGTTTTTTCCTTGTCAGAAATGTCTTTTTCCAGACTCCTGAGACCTCACAGCCAAAAGTTTTCACCTTGCATGTGAAGAGATGATAAGGAACTGCAATAGTATAGCAGTGAATACTAATAATGCTTATCAAGTCATCAGTATGACAGTCATATCTCCATGTGTCTCCAAGTTTTCCCTCTGTTATGATTTCAGATAGAATAGCCAATCTTACAATTCTGTATTTTTTATACTCTGCCTTAAAAGCATTACGTGCCATGGGCTCCACTGAAATTCATGATCTTTCTTGCCGATTAAAATTAATGACTTCCTAGCAAGGTGATGTTTGATTCATTTATTTCTGAGGAAAGAAGGTTTTTGCAAATGGTTCAGATTTAAAGACAGTTGGTCCATCCATCCATATACTGCTTATCCGTGAAGGGTCGCTGGGGCTGGAGCCTTTCCCAGCTGACATCGGGTGAAAGGCAGGGTACACCCTGGACAGGCTGCCAGTTCGTTGCACCTGCAAGCAGTTTTAGAGTCCAGATTAAGACATAATTAATTAAGACAGTCTGCTAAAAGAACGTTCAAGGGTTTTAAGGCTGGAGTGACAGTACCTGTGCACTCACCTAAACAAACTTAAGATGCTTTGAAAAACTATTGAAGGATTATAATTAACCACTGACTGACTAGAAAAGAAACTGACAGTTATCCCCAGACAGCAACTGTCAAATCATGGCTTTGCATTCACAGGAAAGTTGACTTTACCTCAGTAAATAGAGTTTGGATGGCTGTTTCTCTCTAAAACCAAAATACAAGAGCAGAAGTGTAAGCAGTGGGTTAAACTGTGTATTTGTCCGCTCTAACATAAGCTGCAAGTGTTAGCATGTCTGGCTAACTAACTTACTATAAGCAAACTGAATCTGCATTTAATACTTAATAGATTTGGGGGGTTACAGGATAAGTAAAACAAGCCAAAATAACATGAGATGGTGTAATGTTGACTGAAGACATTGGATAGTTCCTGAAAAGTTTTTCTCTGGTAATGTTAAAAGCTAAACATAGTATTTAAAAGACCAACAAACCACGAGTCTAAACTTTTCAAAGTGTCTCAGCGAAGTAGGCCTCACTAAAAAGTTAGTACAGGTAACTACACCATTATAGTTGGTGAGGATGTTTTGAAGCTCTGCAGCTTCGACCTCAGTTTTTTAATGTCAAGTACCCCTCATGTGCATATTTAAGACCCTTTTAAATGATTCTTGTTTTAACACGAGTTAACTGGAAACATTAAAAAGTCTGCCAGAGGCAGTGTTTTCAACCAAGTCATGATGCTATTGTTAGCTTAATTTGATAGTTAGCTACAGCTGTATAGAATACTACACTATTATACTTTGGCTATCCAGCTTGAGCCTACACTACACAAACAATGCTTCTCCTTTTTTTTCTGTCTTCTGGCATCATCAGCTGGTCAAGAGCGATTCAGGAGACATGTAGCCTCACACTTTTAGTATTATGTTGCCATGATGTGCATATTTAAGGCCCTTTCACAGGCTTTTATTGCCTGCTTCAAACAAAGTGAAAACGGGGAATTTGACACACTTAGAATGAATATGATAGAATATGTTAACAGGGAATGTCACTGTGTCAAGTCATTATTTTTATTTGCTGTTATAAAGTCATCAACTTTGTGGCACAAGTCTGACTTGAGTCCAAGTCACAGATTGAGTGCACATCTCTGTTAAAGACGCCTTAGTGAGTTGTCAGTTATTGAGTGTTGCTTTCCTCATAAATCCAAAATATCCTCACATGGCTACAAGGATGAGGAAAATCCTCTTAAGTGAACATCAGGGCTAGGTTTAGAGCTAACACCCCCTAAAAAGTGATACAAGTGTATTTGTGTCATGTTTTATACATTCATATTTTCCAGACAGAGTGTGTTAGTGTGTTCAGGTGCTTTTTCCCAGACTTGACACACATGGCGCAGGCGGCTCGACTGAATGGGGGAATAAATAAAAAGGCAAGTGGGGCCGCTGCAGGACGGCGTGAAAAATGGTCCAATTTGTTGTTGAGCTGAAATCAATGGGACAAGCCGAGGTGCTGGGCTGCTGGGCCGCCGCAACAACACTTCTCCCACAGCTGCTGCCTCTCGTCTGCTCCCTCCATACACCTCTCCCTCTCTCACCATGCACTTCTCTCTCCATCTTCCTCCAGCTTGTTCCACAGGATTCATGCTGAACGGGATTGGGCTGTGTGCTTGATGGCTCTGCTTTTTCTCTCTCTGATTTATCTGATTTCAGCTCGCTGCCTTCCTCTTGCTTTGATCTCGTTTGCTTTGCCACCCTCGACACCAACCCGATCTTTCGTGCCAATCAGAAATGCGTCTCTCTGTTCATTGTAAACATTTCAAATAAACCCAGCGCCGATTTCCAACAATTATACAGAGAGAAATCCATCACAAAAGAGCTGAAAGATCATGCAACATTTCCGCGCTAAAAGATCAGAATTCTCGTGCTTTGATCTCATTTGCTTTGTCACCTTCACATTGACCCGATCATTCATACCAATCAAATACATGTCTCTCCCTTCATTGCAAACATGTCAAACAAACCCAGTGCTGATTTCCAATCATTATACGGGGAGACTTTCATTGCAAAAGAGCCAAGAGACCATGCAACATCTCCATGTTCAGAGATCTGAACCGATAAAACGTGCTGCAGGAATCAAAGGCAGTGAGTGGAGGGTTGCCATGATCATAGACATACAAAAATGGGCGCAACCTGTCTGGTTGGCTAGTTTTTTATGTCATTAAAGCACCAAATTGTCACTGCGTTTTTGAAGGTTGCTAAAATTCAGGCCCCAAGTAAACAAAACCCAAAAAAGAACGGTCATGTTTTGATGGTAACCCTAGATCCATGAAAGATCTCGCTAGAGTGATCATTTCAACCCAAACCTTGATCTTTCCCAAACCTTAACCAAGTGGGGTTTTTTTGTCCCTAAAGCTAAGCAGATCTTCACCACGTTGTCACATTATAAAACATAATTAGTTTGTACGATGTGCACAATGAAGAAACACCACATACTAATCTGGGAAGAGTTTCGTAAATCCAGGGATACATCTGGACACAACCAACCAGAACCCCAGTCAAACCCGATTTAAATTACATACAGTCAGTTGGGTCTGGACAGCATTTTGTACTGTTGCTGCAATGTTAAGTGTTTTGCTACGCTTCTCAACCGCCAATGCTTGATAGTTGGTGACTCTGACTCATGTTGCTGCCAATCTCTGCATTTTTTCTTTATTTGTTCTTAGGTTGTCCGGTGCTTTTGTGCACCTAACCCCAGGTCTATTTTGGACCAGTTCTTGCTGTCCAGTAGATAAGGCATTTAGTCGTAGATAGTAGATAAGGCAGACTGCCAGATAGCTGATTCACCCAAAAAGTTAATAATTCCTGGATGGCATTGATCAACACAAATGGATGATAAGACTTTATGGGTGTGTTTTTTCCATTGAAAAGGTCATCTGAGGAGCAAGCAAGCTTAAGAAGCGAAATGAACAGGAGGATCAGAGAGACAATGAAGAAAAAATCCCTCCAGATGCTCTCGCAGAGATTCAAATAATTCACACCCACTAAAGTTTCTGCTGTAATTCTGTCTCCTCCATTTCTCATAAAATATAAGATACATAAAACTCTCACAGATTCTGTTTGAGGCAGTGGGAACTAAAAGTGGATAAAAAAAAAACAGATGCTCAGACTTCACGGCTGCATTGATTCTGTTGTTTAAATTTGTATCAGTGATTATCATTTCTTACGTTACTGAACTTAAATTTTTGTGGCCAACAACACAACTAGTTTAAACTTTTATTACACACTCCTTATACAATATAGAACACTGACAAACTTACTTTGAAAAGCAACATGAATATGAACATGCAGTACAAATGGCAGTAGATTAAACTTGCCACAATGCATAGCAAAGTGTACAACTTGAGCCCTTTGCTTTTCTAAGGAGCATAAGTCATTGACAAATGTCCTCCACTTCACTTTTTTGTTGGCGGTTCTTTCAAGATTTCAATTGAGCCCACTCCCAGACATTTCTGCCTGGACAGGTCCTCTCCAGCTGTTTCTGGGGCAACCTCTTTTCCTTGTTCCTTGGGGGGCCCATTTAAGGGCTTGTCGGATGATGTTTGTGGCAGATTTTCTGAGGGTGTGTCCAACTGAACTCCACTTAAGACCCTTTTCCAGACACATGTGCTGGCTTGGCTTGACTCGATTTGACTCAGCGCGTCAGCCCCACACAGCAGGGATTTGCATCTCTATTAAAGCAGGTCTACCCGCTTGATGTAATGTCTTAAACTGATGATTTCCATTAATTTTCCATAATAAAAGTCCTCCGGTATTTGGTTTTATTATGAAGCAACAAAATCAGGTAATGTTGGATTTTTTTATCAGCAGAAACTCAACACAAAATAAAGCGGAAGGTGAACATGAAACTGTGAAATAAAGCTGCGACCTGAAAGTACAAACAGCAATGCAGAAGAGAAATTCAACTTCAAAGCACAGAGATTCAGTTAGAAGCTACCAAACCACTGAGAGCTGAACACACACAGACTTTTGAAAACCCCCCTCACTAGTCACTTGATATGTGGTTAAGTTTACCACAGCAGGTCTAGCGCCCTTTGGCCCCATCTTAGGCACGACTTGACATAAGATGGCATGTTTGAACTGGTAATGGAAATGCAAATCAATGCGGTATGGGTTGACTTGGCACAGCCAAAAGAGACATTGGAAAAGCCCTATTGAGGGGGCGGACTAAACAGTCCCTGGTCCTCCAGGTTGGACGTTGGGGTTAACCACCCCACCTTGTAAAAAAAAAAAGTGCAAGTTACAGAAACTGACTTCAGAGTGCCCAACTGAAACCTCAAATTGATGGTGTCTCCCAGAGTTCAAAGTGCTCTGGCAGTTGAACAGCGTCATTAATTCCCTTAGATCCAAATTTATCCCAAGGGTCTAGGGAAAATAGTCAATTTGTTCACATGGGTTTGCATTTGTGGGTTTAAACAAAGTTAGAGAAGAAAGTCAGTGGGGAAAATAGAGAGTCAAAGATAAACTAAATTATAAAATATGAATATGAATGAATGGACAGATTTTACTTGAAGGAAGTGCATTTAAATAAAGGCTCCAAGTCCAAGTTAATGTATTCAGCATCACAGGATCCCCAATTCTGTTGGTACGCTACAGAAGTGACGTGAGGCTAAGCAGCCAGACAGTCCAATTAACCAGAGTCAGTGGAGTGATGAAGGTCTCCTCATGCATACGGTGCATCTGCATTATTACGGCTCCTCTTCATCATTGTCTCCCTGCCTCTGTGTGTCTCTGTTTGTGCCTATGCTGCATTACACTTTCCCATATGAACTTTTGTATGTACAATGCATTTGTGACCGGTTTCACAATTTCGGTTTGATGGTATGAGCGACCACCGCAACCACCACTAATGAGGTCCCATGATGCTCTGCCAAGCCAGTTCTTGCAAAAATATGGGCCTAAAGGTGAGAACTGATTGGCTGCAGAAAAAACATGTGTTTGACCTTCTCCGCCCTTCTTGGTGCCTCGCCACGACCTGTGAGCTGATGGGAATGAAATGAAATCTTTACAGTGACCATTAGTGAAGGACACTATTAACTACTGATAGCTACATTATTTGCAAGGGGATGTAATTAGGAATTTGGATTGAAATGGTTTAATTAACCAAATGGGACTGGGATGGAGAAACTTCCAAAGTCAGCTGAAGTTTTATGTCTTTTTCAAAGGGTATGCTTTGTTCTAACACCTTGAGAAGTGTCTTTTATCACTCAAAGCGTTTGATAGAGTTGTTAATTTTGTTTGTATGTGATGGTTGCATAGTTTTATGATCGTGGCTCACAAAAACGCTTGGATTTAAAGTCCATCGGCTTTATTGGCCCCATCTGCATTATACTCTAAAATGACCTGTCGTTGCAGCCTGGGCTTTCCAACTGCAGAAATAAATAAGAGCCAGTGATTCATGTGTTTAGGGAGTCGTGCTAAGCTCTGGGCTCGGAAGGCTTCGCCTGAGATCTGCAAACCAGACGGAGCACATTGCATTTCCTCTGCCAGGATTGAGAGATGATGAACGACGCGATGAAAGAAGAATAAACATCGTGGCAGGGGAGGGAAGGTGAGGCAGATGGAGCGTTTTGCCAGCGCAAATGTAACATTTGCCATCATGAGATTGCTCGGAGACAGAGCGATGGGGAGGAGAGAGAAATGAGAGAAAAAAGAAAGTTGCAGAGACAAAGTTGATCGAGAGGAGAAAATGGCTGGTATTCTGCGGCTGGTAGGAGAGTGGCGATGACAAGCAGCCTCATTACTCTCATTTAAATGTCAGCGGCTGAACCTCAGCTCATTTGTTTTGTGGCCGTTTAAAATGCTGTCCCACGGGCTCTGATCCCTTCGCCTCCACTGCTTTAATTGAATCAGATGATAAACAGCAGAAGAGTGTTAATTTGCATGTGTGTGTGTGTGTGTGTGTGTGTGTGTGTGTGTGTGTGTGTGTGTGCGTGTGTGCGCGCGCGTGTGTGTGTGAGTCGTTGGCAGAGGGAGATAAAGATGATATACTGTATCTGTCTGTGGTGTGTGTTAGTGTCTCTTTTGTGTTTGGGTGTGTGACTGCGAGTGTGTGTCTTAATACACAGTGGAGCTGAGACTGGGTGTGTGTCTGGAGGCTGTCTAACTGCCTGATGAGTGATTGAACTGGGAGTAGGGTTCAGGCTTGGGAGGGTCACTTCAAAAATGAATTCCAATACAGTTACTACTTACCTGTTCATAAATGTATTCAGTTACCTAATCCAAGTATCACAATATTAAAGTAATGTAACTAGATTACTTTCTGTGACTTTTGGATTACCTTTAACGTTAGTTACTAAGTTAACATTAGCAGTTATTCTGTATAGCTACCGTTAGTGGTTTGTCTGTGTAACTATCGCCAATGACTGGTCTGTGTAGCTAAAGCTGGCAGTTGGTCTGTGTAGCTAACATTAGCAGTTGGTTTGTCAAGCTAAAGTTGGCTGTTGGTCTGTGTTGCTATCGTTTGGTCTGTGTAGGTAATGTTAGCAGTTGGTCTGTGGAGCTAACGTTAGTGGCTGGTCTGTGTAGCTAAGACTAGCAGTCAGTCTGTGTAACTATCGTTAAAGACTGGTCCGTGTAGCTAAAGTTGGCAGTTGGTCTGTGTAGCTATTGTTTGGTCTGTATAGCTAACATTAATGGTTGTTCTGTGTACCTAACATTAGCAGTTGCTCTGTGAAGCTAAAGTTGGCTGTTGTTCTGTGTCGCTATCGTCTGGTCTTTGTAGCTAATGGGAGCAGTTATTGGGAGCAGTCTGTGTTGCTAACATTAGTGGCTGATCTAAGTACTTAAAGTCAGCATTTGGTCTGAGTAGCGAACAATAGCAGTTGTTCTGGGTAGTTAATGTTAGCAATTGGCCTGTGTAGCTAAAGTTGGTGGTTGACTGTGTAGCTACCAGTTGGTCTATGGAGCAAACATTAGAGATTGTTCTGTGTAGGTAACATTAGTGGATGGTCTGAGTAGCTAGCTATCAGTGGGTCTGCATAGCTGATGTTAGCGGTTGATCTGTACAACTAAAGTCAGCTGTTGCTCTGTGTAGGTAATGGTAGTGGTTGGTCTTAAACTTCAGTCTATGTTGCTTAAAAGTTATGAGTTGATTAAATGGTATTTGTTATCACCAGTT
Organism: Lutjanus campechanus; assembly: GCA_027495735.1. Lineage (NCBI taxonomy): Eukaryota > Metazoa > Chordata > Actinopteri > Lutjaniformes > Lutjanidae > Lutjanus > Lutjanus campechanus. Next base: position 2,328 of record JAJHUR010080330.1, on the reverse strand, counting down.
GTTATCAGATGCAGACTTTTGAGTATTACCATTTATAATGGTAATGGTACACATAATAATATGTGAGCAGTCAGAATGTCTTAAATGACTCCCAGCAATATCCATCTAAAGTTTGCTAACTTTAGCCACTATACTGTTCATACCAGAAGTGTACTGACTTGAACAAAGGTACATCTTATTGATTGTGACTTCAAACTTTAATTTGTATGAGACAAGTTGTATTATTTCTTTGAAAACTTATATAGTCTCACTTTAAAGTGGATGCCACTGGACAGCTGACAGTTCTCCTATTGCAGTGCTTTTATCTGATCAAAAACAACTTAACCTTGTTTGTCCCTATAGAAAAGTTCTATATCAATTTTTCAAAATGAAAGATGAATCTAGATGACAAAGACAATGCCCCATTAATCACATTTCTTGTAGTTCTCCCTTGTATGAGTGTATGTATCAAACTTGTAATATTGAGCATCAGTTGAAATGGCACACAGTGCAAATCAAGAACAACTGTCAAACATGTCCCACCACTGACTGAGAGTTGTAGCAAATCTGCCTTCAGGCAAGGAGGGAAAAATGTCATTTTGACATGCACATCTTACCAATGGAGACACCTGTCAGACAGATCATGTATTTTGCACGCTTTTGACTTGCCTTGAATTGTTAAACTAGATATTACCTACTGTTACAAAACAGAAATGTACACTGAATATAAGTCTGGAGATAATGTTCATGTGTTCATTTGTCGGGTCAAACCAAAAGTCAGATTTGGCCCTTTGGCTCATCTTGGTCACAGATTCAGATCTGATTCTGTTCGTCTGGCTTCCATGGGTAGTGACATTCATTATCCATCATGAAATCATTTTGTGTGTGCGTGATTGAGTGCGTGCACGATCACTAGACTTAAAGCTTGTCCATAGCAATCTCAAACACTACTGGACCAACTAGCATAATTTTTTTTGGTGCACATTCATGACTGCACGCCAAAGGACCTCTGTGCTTTACAGTTTTTGAAATACCTCGAACAACCGTTTTTTAATGACTTTTATGTTTTTATGGCCACAGGCATTATGTTTTCTGATCATTCCATTCTTGTTAACATAATATCTCAAGACCACTTTGAGGGAATTTTGTCAAACTTGGCCAAAATGTTCACTTCAACTCAAAGATGATTTTGGTGGTCAAAGATCGAAGGTCACAGTGACCTAACTGAAGACAGTTTTGGCCATAACTCAAGATTTCATATGCTAACTTTGACAAAAATACACACAAACATCTAATATGATAAAATGATGAGGTGATGACATATCCAAAAGGTCAAAAGTCAACTTCACTGTGACATCATGATGTCCAGTTCTCTATCAGTCCTCTGTCCTCCTCTGTAAAATAGTCTCTAAGAGAAGACAGCATGTTTCTACCTGGAAATTATTCACTGGAACCACACATGAATACTGATAACGTCCGTTTTGCCAAAAAATACACTTAATACCTTTTATTAAATTCCTTCAAAGTTGCAGGTCAATATAGTGGTAAGTTCCACATTAAATTCCTGGATGTGAAATGCAGCCTGACTGGTTGGTGGAGTCATACAACTGTGAGGCAGTAATTCTATTTTTTGACTGCTCTGTTTTATATGACCACAGCTGACTTTTCACCGGCCATTAGGCTGCGCAAGTAACCAACAACTGCTTCAGTTTGACATCATGTTTTAGCTTGGGACAATGCATGTGGAGGTCATGTTAATGTCAGCAGATCTTTGCAAATCTCCACCAGTAGCATCTGGGGGTTGGGGTGGCATTGCAGTTTTTTATGGGTAAATCAAGTGGAATACAGTCCAATTATCCTCATGCGTGTTGCTTGCTGTAGTCTTGCTTTTACTGTGAAAGGCTGAATAATCACTATCTGTGGCCTTCCCATTCAGTGCGAGACTCTGCTGCCAATGAGTGAAATCACCATATGAAAGATATTCTGTGATTCGCTTTGCCTATCATGATCTCCTGCAATGCTAACCCAGGTGGTGTGAACAAAACAACTGGCAATTTGTGTGAGGTGTGATCTCCTTCAAACCCGGTTTGTTGATCCTCATTTGATTCAGTATTGCTCCGTCAGTCTCCAGACCCATCGCCATGTTTTATTGATGCTATGAATAAATAAGCAAATTAATAATGAAACAGAAGTATGCTTTTTTTTAATGCATCGATGCACCACGGCTGCTGGTTCTTATGTGTGTAAGCGTGTGTGTGTGTGTGTGTGTGTGTGTGTGTGTGTGTGTGTGTGTGTGCTGGCAGGGTAATGAGCTCAGGGATATGCTGCGTGAACAAGGATAGAACGGTG
>JAJHUR010080327.1:0-28417 GCA_027495735.1 Lutjanus campechanus | reverse complement strand
GGTAAAAGCTGTACGGGGTGTTGCACGACATCCTGTTCTTGCACTTCGATGACGCAAAAACACGAACCATTGTTTTCAATAGTAGCAGTAAAACTTTCAGCTGAACTCCGGGACAGCTAACTCTGCTCTGACCGGCTCTCAGCATGACTCCTGTTTTCTTCTGGCAACAAACAAAGAGAGATGTCGCCGCGAGATGTCGTCACACACAGCAAGCAGTAAGTGAAGCATGCTGTTGACAGAGATTACACTGGTGATCTGAGCCGGACTGTGGTGAAAAAAAGCACGTTTAATGCACAAACTTTGACGGACCAATTTGCCCCGATATCTACCGTTATAACTCGTTTCGCAGCTGCCGGCTGCATCCGCGTACCTCAATACAGCACCAATTTTAAAACGAGTTGCAGCTGTCAATCATACACACACATACACATGGGGAAATAGGGCCCAGGTTGAAAAATACCGAAGTTATCCTTTAACAAATGTCTGAAAGGGATCCTAAAATGTCAGAGTAAAAAGTACAACACACTGCTCTGAACTGTAGAGAAATAAAAGTATGAAGTAGTATAAAATGGACAGTAGAGAACAGCAGACCTTAGGTAAATGTACTCTGCAACAGACCCACAAAGACATTAATTATAAACATATTGAAATGCATTCTCCACTACTTTGTCATTTCAAAGCCATGAGGTGTGACTTGTGTTTCTTCACCAGTGCCAGTCTAAGCAGTGAGAACAATCATTAGCACCCCTCACTGTGTGTCAGGACAGTGAAGTCCACAGCTAATATTCCCACAATCAGCTCTGCTCCACTGCCCATCAGGTACTGCAGCCCCCTGGGGAGAAAGCATATGTATGCATATTAACAGTGTGTGTCGGAGGGACAGGGGTTACACTTTTCCCTGCGGCTTATCGTGGTTCCACGCTGTTGCCAAACCTAACAAGGCAGGGAGAGTCGCAATCTGTGAGACGATGTTACTCTCGGGGGAAATTTAGGAGGATCATGAGTCAGGCTCACTCCTCTTGAACAAACTGTGACAAACTGGAGGCAGGCAGAATTCATTCTCAGACACTTACAGGCAATGCATCACTTCTAATTGGATACCAAGGACAACTGAAGGTGATTCACACGGAGACATCCGTCGCCAGGTGTGACTGAACAGATCTATAAGCTGGTCTCCCAACAATCTGCATAAAGTTAAGGACAGATAAGCATTTTTAAATCATTCAGAATTCACACCACTGGAAGCTAATCATATGGTTTCAGCTCAGGTCTTTGATCTTTTGTGACTTTTCCTTTTGTCTTTATTTCCTTGCTTGGTGATAATCACAGTATTGACATCTATGCTGCTGCATGCGCTCAAGGTTTTTGGTTACCAAAAGTTAACTCTGTCAATGACAGCATCTGCAACAGTTCACATGAAGAGGAAGAAAGCAGAGCATATTACTCGAGGTCTTAGATCTTTGCACCTGCTTTGTGTGCGAGAGAATGAATTTTAAATTAATTAATTTTAAAATGCTGTTATTTGTGTTTAAAGCACTGAATGGTTTATGGGCTAAACACCCCCCGCCCCACCCCACCCCACCCCAAACACTGCACACACTCCACCAGACATAAGCCTCTTCTACTTCTGTTTTTGCACTACTGCCACTTTTTTTGCCTTCAAGAACTCTCAACTGACTCCTTTTGCACTACACCACCCCCAAAGACTGTTACCTGTCAGTGCCTTATGTCCCTGACTTTTATTCTATTTCAATTTATAGTTCTTTTTAATATTTTGTTATCCATTGTATAGATAGAGTGTTTTAGATATAGACTTGAGTTGAACTTATGTTTACGTTTTAGATCCAGTTTTTATGTTTACATACTGTATAGACAGATTTAGATTTAGACCTCTGTTTACGTTTTTTAGATCAGGATTTATGTTTACATATTGTACAGATTTAGATTTATGTTTAGAATTCAGAACTAGATCATGTCACTCCATTGCACTACTGGTCTGAAAGAGTAACGCAATTTCAATTCTATGTATGTCCTGTACATATGTGGTATTGACAATAAAGAGACTTTGACTTTGACTACAGTTTTTATGCACCTCATATCTTGGTCTACATCAACTCAGTGTTTGACTCTGCCTTTTATTTGTATTAATTATTATTGTTGTTGTTGTTCTTCTTATTATTATTATCAATATTATTAGCATTAAGACATCAAGAGATTATTATGCTGCAACATGAAGTCATGGCAGTGGATAAATGGCACAATTATGGGCAACAGGATCTCATCACGGTGCCTCTATGCACCTGTGTTCGTTTTCCTTAGCTTATGCCTGCCCATACCACCTCCACCACGTTGCACTCTGTTCACAACATTGACATTATCAAACCACTCGCCCACACAACACTACTCGCTGTCTGCCATCTGGTACAGTGTAAACTAGGATTCATCCGTTTAGAGAAGTTCCAGGCGCTATTGACAGTGCGGACAATGAGCATGCAGATGAGCTTCTTTGGTCTCTAACAGCTTGTGCAGAACTTCTGCACAAGCTGTTGCATCAGTTGTCCTGGTGGCTGGTCTAAAATGATCTTGCAGGTAAAGAAGACGGATGTGGAGGCCCTGGGCTGGTATGGTTACATGTGTTCTACTGTTGTGAGGCTGGTTGGATGTAAAATAAATTCTCACTGGAGACCTTATGGTAGTAAAATGAACATTCATTTAACAGGCAACAGCTGTGGATATTCCTGCAGTCAACTGCACGCTGCCTCAAAAGTTGTGGCATTGTGTTTTGTGACAAAACTGCACATTTTAGAGTGGCTTTTGTGACCATCCCAAGGCATATTTGTAGATTAATCATGCTATTTAATCAGCATCTTTATGTCTGTCAGGTTGATGGATTATTTTGGCAAAGGAGAAGCGCTCACTAACACAAATTTTAAGAAGTCTGTGTTCCAGGTTTGAGAAGAAAAAGTCTTTCATCTTTTACTTCCGCTCTGATTTTTGTGAAACTTGGTGTGGCATGGGCAAAGAAAACACACATTAAATTTCCGAGCCGACCCGAAACGTCAGTAGATGTTTGTAATGTTAAATAGTGACAAAACATAGCTAACTGTACTAATATGACTCCATCACAATCGAGATTCACAGCTACCAATAATCCTCTGGGGTGGCCTCACATGTAGTTGCTCAAACCTAATACAGAAAGCTGCTGTTTTGGAGCACTCAGGGATGATGGTTTCATGATAACACTGGTACAAGTAACATTGGCACAATTATCCTTTTTGTCAAACTAAGATGTGGCAATGGAAACGCATGTTACATACACATGTATCATGCAACTAAGTTTACACTTACTCACATCTGCATGTGAACTCCGTAAGATACTAAGAAAAAAATGTTTGAACTTGTTGACAGGGATAATAATGCATAAAGATTTGTATATCATAGAAGAGCAGAGGTCTGCACTCCAAAAGTGTGCTTCTAGTTTTAATAGTTTTATATTGATATTGTTTTGTTTGTGTTATGTAAAGCACTTAGGAATTGCCTTGTTGTTATGTACATAAATATGCCTCTTTACCTTACCAAAATTTATAGACGGAGCACATTGTAAGTGTATTAGTACAAGATAATAGGAAACAAGATAAGATGTGATGTGTTTTTCAAAACAGGAAACTGACCTTCAAAATAATCCAAACATGGTTAGAATAAACCAGTAGGTTCGATGTCAATTTAATGGGATATCACCTTTCATCTCTCCACAAATGTGAGCAAAACATTGTGGAGATTTCCATTAACAATACTTTGCAGGTGATTGCTCCCATCCATGGCACATAAAAAAGGGATCTTGGAAGCAAATATAATTACAAATGTTTATTATTATCCTGATAAGCCAGTTAGCATTCCCTTCACCCTCAGATTCTTTACTGCAGTCTAATAATTGGCTGCAGAACATGCCAAACATATTCATATAAAGGGATGTCAGCGCTTGGATCATCCGAATTTATGACATCTTGTAGCTGAACAAAGGTTTATTTGTTTATGGGAACATCCTGTCTAATAAAGAGGAACCACAGTGTCCATCAATCAACCACGAGAGCAGGATGGACTTCCCCAGCAACACCCTTTGTAGTGAACTCTTGCTGCAAGAAAATTTACATAGAAATAGATTCTCTTATATTTGCTTATAAGTCTTTGTTTCCTTGTATTGTCAGTGATGGTCAGTGATGTGTTTCCGCTAAAGTACTCCGTGACTCCGTGTCCGACATTATAATCAGGACCTTGCTCAAACATTTTGCACGCTCTGCTTGCAGTTTATTCACTTTCAGATATCACCTCCTCTCTCCCTGTACAGTGATTTGCATGCTCTGTCATCATTGGTTGGCTGGATGTTACACTCAACAGGCTGCCCTCTGCTGATTGGCTGCTACTGCAGGAGGGTATGGACTCTCTCTCACCAAAACAGGCATAAAAGGCTGTGTGTGTGGGATCAGACACAGAGGAGCATCCAATAAGCAACTCTGTGGAGCTTTGACAGAGAGCTGCTGGCAGCTTAACCAAAGTGAAAGGTGGAGAACAATCAAAGAAAGAAGCTCAAGAGGAGGACTCTGAGGAACTGCCAGAGGGGAGATTTTAAAGGCAAACCATTCAGAACAGCAGTCAGTGACAGGTGAACATTGCAGTCAGATTTATAACAACTGAGACAGTTTTTGGGACATTGTCTTTGTTCATTTTGGCCAAAAAAACCCAGCATGTCTCTAGAGGTGAAGGAGAAGACCCACGTGCGTCTGGTGTTTCTGGGGGCAGCAGGGGTGGGCAAGACTGCCCTGATCCAGCGTTTCCTCCAAGACACATTTGAGCCCAAACACCGGCGCACAGTGGAGGAGCTGCACAGCAAGGAGTATGACATTGGTGGGGTCAAGATCACAGTAGAGATCCTGGACACCAGTGGCAGTTACTCCTTCCCAGCCATGCGCAAGCTCTCCATCCAAAACAGCGATGCCTTCGCTCTGGTGTACGCCGTGGACGACCCAGAGTCACTCGAGGCTGTCAAGAGCCTTCGAGATGAGATTCTGGAAATCAAAGAGGACAAGTACACTCCAATTGTAGTGGTGGGGAACAAGGTGGACCGGGAGGAGGAGCGTCAGGTGTCCAACGAGGATGTGCTGTCAACTGTAGAGATGGATTGGAACAACAGTTACCTGGAGGCTTCTGCGAAGGAGAATGCCAATGTGGTAGAGGTGTTCAAGGAGCTCCTGCAGCAGGCAAACCTTCCCAGCAGGCTCAGCCCCGCACTACGCAGACGCAGGGAGACCTTTCCAAAAGACACCAGCTTTCGGCCACCCATGAACAAGACCAACAGCTGTATTCTGTCATAGTGGGAGTCGGAGGAGGAGAGGCGTTGAGTTGTTTTGTGAAGTGACAAGAGACAGAGGGTATGTTGTGCAGCTCAGTGCTTAAGGACACAGAAAAATAGTAAAGAGAACAGGCTGACTGATTTGGGTGTGTGAAGTGAAGAGCTGCCTGACTGAGAGAAGTGATTCTGGACTAACAAAGACACTTTAGGGTTCACAGCTGGGAAGAAAAGAAACTGAAGAGGTGACATGAGGCTGAACTCAAACAGACTACACGTGGAAAGAAAGAAGAAGCATTAATTACTCCGTTGTTTACTTGTTGTTGCTGCTTATTTGGTGACATGCTGCTGGTGTTTAGATCAATGTATAGCTTTTGGATTTTAAATTTAAATTGTTGACTTGCATCAAGATATTAAGACTGTTGCTAACAGATTGTTTACCGAGAGTGAAAGTGTGTGTTTATATGTTGTGGTATGTGCAAAAGTTGTATGTCTCATGTAAAATTGTTTCAGTTTAAAAATTCATCTGTAGCACATGTTTACAATTTTTTGTATTCAATTCCAATTTGCCATTAAGCACGACATCATTCTTATGTTTTAAAAAAGTGGTGAAATGCAAATGTAAACTGTAAATGCACTTTCCATTTTGAAATGACCATTCAAAATGATGTTTTTTTATAAATTGGATTTTTTTTTTTATTATGACATATTCCCACAAATGTTATTGTTTTGCTTAGTATTTGACAAATGTTAGTGGAATGTGGTCCTAAATGTGTAATAAAAGACAGAAGCACAAAAAAGCGATATTTTGTTGTGTGAAATAATGGATGTTTATGTAGGTGTATTGATTATGTATTAACTGATGAGAACCAAATTCACTTTTAAGTATAATAAATTATTAAACGCAAACAATAAATAATATTTACACGAACAGTTAAATAACTCCTTTAAGGAAATCCTGTCAGTGCAGCAACAAAAGGCAATTTATAAACATAAGTGGACAAATACAACATAGATTATATGTCTGTGAAGATCCTCAGTCATTCAGGTCATAGCATTCGTTGAGAGGTTATTGTAAGCAACTATACTTGGTTAGGTCCTTGAAAGCGTTTCGCAAACATAAATTATAGATTAAGTACATGGAACATGGTGCAAAAATACTGTTTTATAGCTACAATATACAGTACTGTATCGCATTTTCATTAAATTCATACATGTTTGAGGGTGGCACAGTGGTGAGCATGTTTGCCTCACAGTATTACAGTTCTGGGTTTTAGCCCCCTGGCCTTTTTATGTTTGCATGTTCTCCCCTGTGTCTGTGTGAGCTTCCTCCCACAGTCCAAACACATGCAGGTTAACAGGTTAACTGGTGACTTAATATTGCCAGTAAGTGTGCATGTGAGTGTGAGTTTATCTCCATGTATCAGCCCCACGGCCACACTCCAAAGGATAAGCACTTATACATGATAAATGGGTGGATACATATATATGTTCGAAGCTGGAAAAGTTATGATTAATGTCTTTGTCCACCCGAAACAGTGGGGCTACAGCTAATAATTATTTTCATTATCAATTATTTTCTCAATTAATTGATTAGTTGTTCATAAGATATCAAAATGATGAAAAATGTCAACCCAAAGATATTCAGTCATAGAGTTACAGAGTAGATAGTCACTGTCATAAAAGAGTACAATATCATCACAATATCACAATAGTTGGCGATTCATTTAATAGCTGATTAATCAATTAATCATAGCAGCTCTACAATACAGAATTGTGAGTTAATTATTTTTACACATTTGAGGGCTGCATCCCTCATGGGGTCATGCAACCTTTCTAAAGAGGGCAGCACTGAGATCAGCTACTTTCAGGATAATGCTTGTTAGAACAAACAGATTTTTTGAGGCCACAGATAATATCGTTTCAGGTAGAAAAGGGGAGAATAAGAAGATAAAACTGTGAAATATAGAACAGTAAAGAGGTAATCCATATTGGGAGAAGGGAGCACTGCATGGCTCTGATGGCTCTTTATTAAGAGAGGTAAATGTGCAAAAAGAAAACAAGATCCACTAAGTCTTGCTTGATATAAAGTTATGCAGACAACCATGAAAAAATCCCTAAAAACAGGCACTCATCTCCTGGTGAAATACTTTTAAATATATTCTGCAAGCGTAGGCAAACAAACAGATCTACTTGTATTGACTATAGGCCTTCAACAGGGAATAGTATTATTTCACCAGAGGAAACATTGCCTTACTTCTTTTCCACAGTTTTTTGCATAACTTTATATCAAGACTTCTTTGATCTTATATTCTTTTTGACATTTTATTGTCTTATTGTATGATTATTTCATCAAAATGTGACAAAATAAGCCAACAAAGAACATTCCCTGTTGTTCTGGCTCAGGCTGGTATCCTACAGTATTTTATGATATCTGTCGCCATCTGTTGATGAAGAACACACATTACACTCAAAGAAAACTAGGAACAGCTCAGTCTATGTGCAACCTTAATATCCACTGTCATATGTACAATGAGGCTTCAACCTAAAACTTTGAGCCCAGTGGTTTTCTAACACTAATATTCAACTACCGAAGAAACATGCACTGATGTTTTTGTTCAACATCAGTCTGAAGTGACTGGACTGACAGTATGCACACTGTGTTGTCTATCAGAACTGGCTGTCCTGAACCATAAAACACTTTAGCATGCAGGAAAACAGCCAGAAAACACTGTTTATATCTCTGATGAGATAAGATGAGATCAAGTGTGACATCCCAATTAACAAGGCAAATGCAAAAATGCCTCAAGGCCTGAGGGGATTACATTCAAAGTTAAGTCAAATAAACTGAACTGCCCTTGAGCTTAACATAAATTTTGAATACTAAACTCCTGTTTAACCAGTTGACAAAAAGGACCATTGAGCAGTTCCTGAAATAGCTGTGCACGGTTCCCCTAAATGCAACCTGCTGAGCAGAGACAGTTGAAGTGCTCAGGTCCGAGCCCCCCTTCTTCCCCCACCACACTCCCCTTCATCAGATTAGACTGAAACAAGTTTCCTGTTTTAATTTGAGGAAGTAGCCGGGTAAACGTTTGCGGGCAGTTCCTCTTTCAGTCCACATTTAAACATTCTTCCGCACTCTACTCTTGTTCATTTGCGAAGGGAGGGAGGCCTAGCAGCTTCAGTCACGCAGGTGTGTAGATTTGTCATCTCGTAACACACAGTTCTACTTTTAAGTTATGTCTTGAGACTTGGATATTTATTTATTTATGAGATTTTTGAGGTTTTCCGGTCAGGCATTTTACGTACAGTACCTTTATTTTAGTATTATTTTTATTCATTCAGGGGTCAGATTTTAGTTGTAGTGAGAGAGGCCATTCATGTGGTCAGGACTCATTTTCTCAGATGTCTTTGCCCCTGGACTTGGTCAAAGCTCCTCAGCAGATTAAAGCGACTCTGAGGCGTTTAGAACAAGTTCAGGGTCCTGGACAGAACACAGCAAGATTATCAAATAGTGTAATGAAACATCAGGACTATGCTGACTAAGTTGTAAACTAAGTTGTATTTTATTCTATTCAGATCATTACAATGAAGTTTTTATGGCTTTTGCTTGTTCCTCTGTGGAAGAGTAAGAATAACTGTTAAATGTGTCACATGTATATTTTTAGTCTGAGCTTTTATGGGTCATGGGTCAGCGTGTGAGATACACTTGTGAATTAGTCATCCACTCAAATCAGGAGTTATAAAAGCAAAAAAATATATTTAGGATTGCATTTAAAGTATCACCCAAAATGTCATTTAAAATGGCAACAGGATGTCTACATTTATCAGAAAGTTCAATGTAAGACTTTTTAATGTCACCATTTAATTAGGTTTAAGGCCCATTTTGCAACAGTACGTGAGAAAATACATATATTGTGGGTTCAAATTTTAAGTAAGGCAAAATGACAATAACCCGTTGAGTTAAAGAACATTTTTCTAAATATATTTATTATTATTATTATAAGGAGTAAGAGGGTAACCGAGGCATTTAAACTAGATTCTTGCACTTGGAGTGCATTTTAGACCATTTTAAACACCACGACAGCATTCAGTAAATTACTATTTAAGCCCTTCCCCAAGGCCTTTTATTAGTCAATGTGAATTTAAGACACTCGTACTATTTAAACAACCTGCCACCCTGGGCAATTTTGTCTGCAATCTAGTTATTTATAAAAATGATTATTTACCTTCTGTGTGAGACATGTCACACATGCAGAAGGATTTATTGAAAGAGGAACATTGCTACAGTTAAATCCAAGCACCCTGCTTATGTTACACCAAATCTTTTTCCTTCACTCTGCTGTATGACCTGATAAGTGCTGTACTGTATAATATAATGCGACCATAAAATGACACCTCATTCGGTGCAGAGCTTTTTGGCACAAGCCTTATGATGGGCACTTTAATCTGACTGTAGCTGAAGCCTGCAGTTTGACAAATCATACTTTTCCATGCTTCATAAAGCAGGTGGCCTCAGCTATGACTGAAACTGCTACTGAAAGTTTAGGTTCAGGTGTGAAGCCACTGTACTGTACACTTCTGACAGTTCTAGAAATCCCACTTAAAATGCAAACCATGTGTGCACTTAACAACACCAGCTGTGATAGTGTGCTACATATAACAAGTTGTTCAAGCTCATCAAAGCACTTGTCACTTTAAGTCTACGTGGTTCAAAAATATAACAGAACTTGACTCACCCAAAGAGAATTTTTATTTGTCAAATTCTGCAGCGTACTGAGAAGCTGCATGTGGTACAGTATGTTGTGCTGTTCATGTTTTCAGATGGTAAGAGGCATGGATTAGTTCAGTGTAACAATTCGCATTGTTTGTACAGTCCCGCTATGTAACAAAGGAATAAAGCAGAGTTTGGATTGCTTTATATGTAACACACAGTAAATAAAGTCAACATCTGTCAACATGTTTATCAGCAAAACAAGCAGGAACAACAGGTTAAAGCAGAAACTGCAGTAAACTTGATTCTTGGTCACTTGTGTGTGTGTGCTCGGTAATGTTTGCTTTGTGCGTGCAGGAATGTAAATGTAAAGTGTGTGTTGCCTCAGTCGTCCACAGCGATGTTGCGGAACAGATAAGCCATGGACTCTCCATTGTGGATGCGGCGGATGGCCTCAGCCAGGATCATACTGACATCAACGGTTTTGATCTTTGGACACTGCAGCTTCTGTACCTCGTGAGGCACCGTGTTGGTCACCACCACCTGGAGGGACAATACAACAGACTAAGTGCATTTGTTTCAGCCTTCTTCCATGACTGTAGGGACTTTGTTGCCCTGAGTCTAGGCTCTCAGGTAGCCACTTCTCAAGCTAAAACTGGCAAATTATAAGACTAAATGTGGGGCTTCTTCTAAACCTGACTCTCTGCACCTATATGAATCTGTAACTAATTATGAGCATTTGATTGGTGGAGCTGGGTGAGGTAGTACATATTAGGCCTGGGCGATAAAACAACTGCGACAGTGTATCATAAATTGTCACTTCATTAACAGCAATAAGAAAATAGTTTAATAAAATGTTCAATAGATTCACTTAAATGCATTAAATGCAAATTGTCATGAAAGCATATAAGAAATACACCCTGGCTTATAAACAGCCTGTCATATCCCTCAATAACGGAGAATGCAACAAGTGACACGCAAGCAGCCAATCATTTAACAGGTGTGTTGTTCAGTTGCCCCATCGACATGTGACACAATAGAAACAGCGTGGAGTGCAAAAAGTGAGGAAATTGACAGGTCAGCTTGCCAATAATTAATATGTAGCAAGATGAGATCATTCTTTTATCCTTAATATTTCTTATTCATGTAAATTTATTTTTGATTGTGTTTTCATTGTTGTGCTAACATAAAAAATTGTATCCTGTGCACCTTGATAAATAAAGTGGTTAAATCAACCTTTTTTGGCTTTGCTTTTAAAAATGACAAAATGAAAATCATTATCATTATCGACTGAAATGAAACAGTTTATTGTGACAAATCTTTCAGCTATATTGCCCAACACTAGTAGGTATCCTGGGAATAATCTATGCATGACAAAGGCCACATGGAACAATATTATCATATAACTGTGCATGTAAATCATTTACTTTAATGTCAAAATCTTCCCTCACATGATAGGATTTCCCCAATAATTACAGTAAAGCCATTCTTCACACTGTGTCTTTCCAATTCAGTGGTTAGGAGGCTGAATTCTGGTGAAACAATCCCTTAACCTCTTGAAAGGGTTTATAACAAATTAACATTAACACTAACAAAAGTCAAGACATAAGTATGTAAGCTGCCGTTGCGTGATTAGCTTACATACTTATAGCTTACAAGCTATAGCTTAGCTTAGCTTGTCTGTCTGTCATCAGGAAAAAAATCCAACAAAATGTGGCATTTGTCTTATGAGTGATGCTTTTTTAATTTATTTTATTTAAGTCTTACATGCTTTCTCTTGCTACACCTCTCCTTGATACATTAATCACGACACTTGATGAATGACATGCATAAACATCTTAAAAATTCAGTATAAATCACCACAACTGACACAAAACTAACCTCACCCATTGCTTAAGAAATTTCAGAAAGGCAAAGAAAGTCAGAAGTTATTTGCAGGGGGCTGATCTGGTTTGCAGTATGTAAGTATGTCTGTTTACAAAATGTATTAATTAGATTTGTTTACTGAAAGCAGCTATAGGTCAACCTTGTTTGACATATTAAAACACATTTGACATAGCCTACATTTTTCATGCATCTTTGACGTCAGCGATAAGATGACACACATAAGTTTGTTATCCACACATGATTTTACCTCATCGATAGCAGACTCCTCTATTAGTCTTGGTGCGTCTGCAGACAGCAGGCCGTGAGTAGCCATGATGTAGATCTTGTAGGCTCCCCTCTCCTTCAGGATCTCTGCTGCTGCAACAAAGTCCTCCACATCATCTATGATGTCATCCTGAGAAAGTGACCACAGGGTGAGGCTTCAGCATAAATGTTCACAGATTAGGATTGTCGGAAAACTGCTGAATGTTTTATCATCTATGAATATTTATCATTCAAAAGATTTTTACTTCTCTTTTTGTCCTTATTTGTGATCTTTAAAAATCTGATAGTTCTTCTTACACCTACCAAGTAGTTGTTGGAGGATCATCAGGATCATTCTGAGCAACAGAATGACCCTGTGTTACACTGCATTTGACAAATAAAACACACTGAGCTTGTGGAAAACTAAATGTCAACATTTAGTTTGCTATGTTTTGGGTCAACATGGGAAGGAAGTGGCATGACTAACGTGTAGTATTTCTGGTGATTACAAAAAAAAAAAATGCTGGGTCTGGCTGTGGTATTAAGTGGTAATCTCCACCTTATGAAAAACATCAGCAACTAATTTACAGAATCCCACAAATATAAAACAAAGGTCACATGGAAAATAATCAGTCACACAATTTAAGCAACCCCCCAACTTAGATAACTTAGTTCATATGTAAAACCCTCACTCTTACATTATAACATGAGATTACCCAAAAATTAAAATCATTCCACACACTGTACAGTATCTTTCCAGTACAGATGTTGTATAAGATCCCATGTTTGAATGAAGAATGAATGAATGTTTTAAGCACGAGTAAACCACATAAAAGCTTGAGGTCTTACAACAATTATGGCGATTCGGCCTCCTACATCTCCAACAACAGTTATGGGTGGCTTCTCCTTTGCCATCATCACTGAAAGAAACAGATGGAGGAATGTTACTTTCCAGAAAATAATTGGTCTTTCCCATGAACCTCAATCAGGAACAGATTCTTGAGGTGAGGTTAAGTTAGGGGAGATTTGGTGTGAAGAGATTTGGTTAAAAACCTGCAAACATCATGCAAGGCAGCTCTATCTCAACAAGCTTCCAGCTACCACAGCACCAATCCATTAACTGCAGGTCTTAGAAGACCATCTGAGAGACAAATTTGTGCTGCTGCTAAATCAAAACAAGAGATTTAAGGTTTACACAGTGCAGCAGCATGTGACTTTTGGGATAGTGGTAGATGGACAAGTGGGTGTAGAACTGAGCCTCTTTTAGAAAACACAGACCAGGATCGATCATTATTTGTAATCAAACACTCTTTTAAACAGATTACAATACTGAATAACTCACCTTAAAGCTCATCCAGAATTAAAGAATAACTGGTATTTTTCAACCTGGGCCCTATCTCCCCATGTATATGTGTGTGTGTGATTGATAGGTACAACTCGTTTTAAAATTGGTTCAGTATTGAGGGAGGCAGATGCAGCCGGCAGCCGTGAAACGGGTTATAACGGTAGATATGAGGGCAAATACGTCCCGTAAAAGTTTGTGCATTAAAAGTGCTTTTTTCACCACAGACTGGATCAGATCGCCAGTGTAATCTCTGTCAACAGCATGCTTCACTTACTGCTTGCTGTGTGTGACGACATCTCGCGGAATCTTTGTTTGTTGCCGGAAGAAAACAGAGGAGTCATGCTGAGAGCCAGTCAGAGCGGAGTTAGGTGTCTCGGAGTTCAGTTAAAAGTTTTACTGCAACTATTGAAAACAATGGTTTGTGTTTGTGCTTCGCCGAATTGCAAGAACAGGATGTCATGCAACACCCTGTAGAGCTTTCATAGGCTGCCTTTGTCGGACGGCGAGATGCTGAAGTTGTGGCTAATTGTGCTACAAGTGGATGCTAACACTCCTGTCCAGACACTGCGCCTTGCAGACCATCGGGTCTGCAGTGCACACTTTTCCCAAGATGACTACTGCCAGCCCAAGAAGAGAAGACATCCAATCCCGAAACACTTAAAACACACCTCAAGAAAACAGCTGTCCCACTCACTGCAACGAAGACATTCTTCAACAAGCAAAGATCCCACAAGATGTCGTCACAGAGTGAACAGTAAGAGAGGCACTTTGCATGCAGTTGACAGAGATTACACTGGCAATCTGAGCTGGACTGTGGCGAAAAAAAGCACTTTTAATGCACAAACTTTTACCGGACGTATTTGCCCTCAAATCTACAATTATAACTCGTTTCACGGCTGCCGGCTGCATCCGCCTCCCTCAGTACTGAACCAATTTTAAAACAAGTTGTACCTATCAATCATACACACACATACACATGGGGAAATAAGGTCCAGGTTGAAAATACCGAAGTTATCCTTTAAAGCCTCTATAGGGTGACATGCATGTTCAAATTTTTAAAGTACTTGAAGGGATTTCAAATTATAATCGATCCAGACATAAAACACACCACATTTGATCTGTAGCCCCCCCCCCCAACACACAGAGGTCCTGACCATTAACTAGTAACCTTCTTCAAAACAACAGCAAGGCACATTCAGAGGTTGGTTCCCCCACCAAGACCATCCAGCAAGGCCTTTGTGCAAAATGTCTGCATGTTCAAGGATTTCCGGGTCAGCAAGGAAGCTGAGAAATTAGAATCTATAAACAGTTTTCTCAAAACTAAATAAAATCAAGCAGTTTCAGAGCCCACAACTCAAAACTTATCAAGCAAAAAGATGCAAATAGAAAACAAGCACAATTTTGAAAAATATCATGAATGTCAGGCAAGAAAGGATATTATTACTTGGCATGATTATGTTCATGTTAAGCAATTAATGAACTACTATCTCTAGTTCATAAGGTTGCCAAGTTACATGCGATTTCAAAACCTAAATGTAGTAGGAGGGTTAATTAGGTTGAGTCATTATAAATAATACTGTTCAATTTCAGACTGCTTCATTTCTCTACTGGGTCTTTATCCTCTGTATTTAACAGCCTGAGGATTTCACATCTGTGGCGATTAAGATAACATAAGTTTTGTCATTCCTGTTTCTCACTCCAGGAATAATTCTTACTTTCACAAGAACCAGAATCATTTCAACTGAGAGGATGTGAGACTGAGGGCTTCCAATAAATATCACTGACATGTCGGGAAAACAATTTTCATCTTATGATCCAAATATGCTTCAGTGGATCAGGACAGTGCAGCTCCCTGCTGTTATAACAACATAATGTAGTTTCCCTTGCCAAAAGTAAAGCACAAACAGACACTATGGGTCACTGAAATAGCAGGTTGGTCTGCTGTGCACATGCTCTCACATTTAGAGTGGACAAACCTCGGTCAGACCGCTGACTGTATATAGAGATGAACGGCATGACAGCACCCCAAAAGTAATGGCAAAACATCTCAATCAAACCCCGCCCCCTCCATGTTAGTAGATAGGCCATCTAAAAGCTCATGGTTTCTGTTATTTTAGGCCACTCTTATCACACTGATGTACAACTTCAATTCCAACAAAGCTGGGACATTGCATAAAACATAAATAAAAACAGAATGCAATGATTTGCAATTTTTTTTTTTTTCACTCCTATTCAAATGAGTACAGTACAAAGGGAAGATATTTCATGTTCAAACAGATAAACTTTGGGGTTTTTTTGTGAATATACACTCATTCTGAATTTCATGCCAGCAACACATTTCAAAAAAGTTGGGACCGGGGCAACAAAAGACTGGGAAAGTTGTGGAAAGTTCAAGTTTGGAACATCCATAAGTTAAACAGGTTGATTGATAATACATGATAGGATCATGATTGGGCATTAAAGGGGCATCTTTGAAAGGCTCAGTAATTCACAAGCATGGATGGGCTGAGTTTCTCCACTGTGAAAAAAAGCGTGGCCATATAATCCATTTAAGAACAACATTTCTCAACCCCAAACTGCAAGGAATTTGGGGACTTCGTCATTTACAGTCCATAATATCATTAAAAGATTCAGTTTGTCGCAGCATCTACAAATGCAAGTTAAGACTCTGCCATGCAAAAGCCAAATGCTGCCAACTTCTCTGAGCACTTCTCTGAGCACTCTGACGAAAAGTGGAAAAGTGTGCTGTGGACTGACGAGTCCACATTTCAGACTGTTCAGAATTCATGGAGGATGTATTCACTGGGCTAGAGAGGAAAAGGACCATCAAGATTCTTACAAGCACCAACTTCAAAAGCCAGCATCTATGATGGTGTGGGGGTGTGTTAGTGCCTCGTGCATACAGGTTTTAGAGCAACATATGCTGCGATCCAGATGTCTTTTTCATCCCTGCTTATTTCAGCAAGACAACGTCAGGACACATTCTGCATGTGTTAAAACTGCGTGGCTTCGTGGTAGAAGAGTTATCATGAAGCACAAAATACAACAATGGAGACGCTGGACTGTTGAGCACCTGAAGTCATATATCATGCAAGGATGTGAAAGAACTTTCAAAACTTCGCAGATGTAAAAGCAAAACCTGATGAAAGTCTAGTACCGAAAAGTGGCAAATAAATTATATATTACAAGTTAGACAGTGTGCGGGAGTCCTTTTACAACTTTTCGGTCTACTCTCTCCGACACACCTGTCTTATCTAATAGATGTGCGAAGTGTTTCCTTTGTTACTTTCAAAACTTCAACAGGTAGTGTCCTCAGTTTCCAAATGCTTACCGAGTATTGTTAAAAGAGAAGGTGATGCATCACAGTGGTAACATGTCCCTGTCCCAACCTTTTTTGGAACATGTTGCAGGCATCAAATTCAGAATGAGTGTATATTTACAAAAAACGTAAAGTTACTCAGTTTGAACATTAAATATTTGTCTTTGTACTGTATTCAAACATATTATTAACATTGTACACAACGTCCCAACTTTTTTCGAATTGGAGATGTATGTTCCAAGTGTTCATTTTCCTGATCAGTTTGGTTTTAATTAGTTATTTGATGCTGTAGAAAGCATGTTTCACATCATGACTAACGGCTGAGCTCTGCTTGTGACTTAGTTGGCCGGCTGTACGGGTGGGACCTCGATACCTCAGCTCCACCCTGATCACTACTGCACAGACTCTGGCTCCACTCAGGTCAGCACTCAGGTCGGGGATATTTTGTTTTTGTTTTCACACAGTGGAAGGAAGTGGATCCAAGTAATCCATCTTTATATCTCTACAGGTCAGAAGTGTTCCAAGTGTTTATTTTCCTCATTACACATGATTTAAATTTGTATTGCTGTTGTTCAAAAGACAAAGTGCTGGTTGAGAGAACACAGCTGGGAAAAAAGTAATGCATGCCCTAAATTCCTTTAAACCTCAGCGGTGAAGTTGGGGTCAGTGTGTGAAATGCCTTACGTCAATAAGGATGCCATCAATATTCAAGACAGCTTTGATATTGCTCCAGGAAGAAGCCAAAAATAAAATGGGCTGACAGATTTGCTGCACTGGGAGAAGACATAAACCGACTTGAACTTGTGGTGCAGTGAAATACTGACAGGATAAATACTGATTTTTCCATATTTTGTTGTCCATTTTCTATTTAGGTCTATGCTTCTTGACCTGTGACATTTAGCTATTACATTCTTCTACTTCCTTTATTTATTGTTATGCACCAAACACCACGGCAAAGTCCTCAGCTATTTAACACAACATGTCCAAAGTAGTTTACGTTACTGTTAGCAAGGTTATTTAGTTTTTTTTTGTTTTGTTTTGTTTTTTTGGGGGGGGGGTTGTTTCTTTGTTTTTTGTGGAGGCCACAGAAATAAACTTAACAGCTATCATAGGACCTTTGTCACTTTAATTCACAAATATCCAGACGTGAAATGAAGTAGAAGCCCTCAGTAATTCATTCTGTCATTTCATGCAGTCAAGCATTAACAGGAGGCACAAGCGTTATGATCATACTTGGGAGCTCTATCCCAGGGAAAGGGACATGATGTCTGCCGCCTGCGTTTGCAAAAGAGGATGGTACAGAAAAAATTAATGCACAATTACGACATACAACAAACAGACAAAACATTACAGAGCACTTAGAAATGTCCAAAACATCCAAATTCCATAATTTTTCTGTGGAAAAGGAGGTTCTAAATCCCTGAGTGGCTGTGTTCAGTGATAAGAAGCCTTTCTGTACTATGAATTGACATTTCACATAATCAATGCATGTGTAAAGGCAGAGAGAGAGAGACGGCTGGAATGAGTGTGATTCAGCTCCTGCTGGAGACGGAGATGGCTGGCATAAAGCACATTTCTGAGCAGGAGCAGGAGGATGGTAAATTCAGCTGAAAAGGGGAGCAGACCAGACAAGATGAGATGAGGAGGGAATAAATCTGGCTGAAAGAAAAAGGAGCCAATGTCAGTCACTGCCTGCAGTATTTCACAGCTGGCTACAACAAGGCCTGAGGCAGAGCTGACCTGAAACATGCTGAGAAAACTGTGTGTGTGTGACTGCAGGGTCAGTGTGGTCATTATTCTTTTCTTAAGCTGACCATTTTAGGCAGCTTTAAGAGAAACTGTGAGCTGAAGTCAGCCCTGCTACTGCTCCTTACTCTGAGGTATTTGGATCTTTTAAGAACAAGACAATAAATAAATAAAAAAAACACAAGCTGTTTGTGAGTTCTTATGTCCAACAATTCAGGGAACAAAACTTTGCTTTATGATTTCTGTGTGGCCAAAGACATATCAGCAGCATGTACCTTAGCATTCATTCTTCTCACAGTCTGATAACCACACTAGTCTTGCCATGGACATAGGCTTTACATGGTGTTCAGGCATACATCATTAGCCCAGCGCCTGCACCATCTTAATGTGTTACTTAGTGTGTTAGTCCAATGATGGACGCTAGAACTATAAACTCAAAGTGTCTTCTCCGTACAGTAGCCACAGCAGAGCTGCAGCACAGAATAGCAGGAGTCAGATTTCAAACATAACGCTGCAGGCTAATCACAGTCTGCCATGAGGTTACTCAACAATTGGATGTGGTTGTACAGACTAAAATCTATTGGCGAGACAAGAAGTACAGTATTGCATATAGTACTGGGGTGTGGGCTAGATATAAAAGTCAGTAATCTGTTGTTCAGAAAAGACACTATAAAAAAAGGACACGCACATCCTCGAGGTCCAGTGGGTTGGGTGCTGGATCAAAGCATAAAAGCATAAAAGGAGAGAAGACAAGATCTGCACACCAAAAGAGCTCCCATATGAAAATTTATTAGTGTGATGTTTTGAGCTGCATGCTCTTCCTCAAACTGCTACTCATCTGTACAGAGTTGCCATCTTAAATACCCACAACAACAATAATTTGCTATTCATGACATTACTATGAAGGTATTAGCTGGTGCTATTTGTTAAAACTAAGGCTAACTTGGCTAAACCGAGCTAATGTTGTCACGGAACTAACATTACAGCCCGCGTGTGATAAAAGCTACTGTGGGCAAAAGTAGTATTTTTCTGTTAAAACTACAAAATTTAACATCAAAAATAACATTTTCTAAAGAAAAATCTCCTCCTTCTTCCTTTTTAACTGGTTAACGTACCACTCACTGTAACTCACTCACTCACTGTACAAAGGCTCGTTTCATCAGATTTCACGGAGAATCCGACTGGGTGACGTGCATTAAGAATAACTGTATAGAAATAGCCAATCTTCTCGCAGATGGTCTTGTTTGCTTATGTAGGTCATATAGAGGTATCACTATCAAAATGAGACTGTTCCATAACTGGTAAAAACTCAGTGTAGTAGCTTAAACTTTAGCATTACTTTACACCTTATCTGTGGACGGCC
This sequence comes from Lutjanus campechanus, assembly GCA_027495735.1. Classification (NCBI taxonomy): domain Eukaryota; kingdom Metazoa; phylum Chordata; class Actinopteri; order Lutjaniformes; family Lutjanidae; genus Lutjanus; species Lutjanus campechanus. The sequence goes on along the minus strand of JAJHUR010080327.1, from coordinate 8,456 downwards.
GCTATACCTGTTGGGAACAGCGTGAAGGATGTTTGATAGACCCAGCGAGTCGAACTTAATAAAGATAAAGAAAGATAAAGGGCAAGTTAGGGGGGACTTTAAAGATCAAAGTAGGTAATGTAATGTTACAGATATTGAGCGTCATCACTCATATCTTTTCTTGTAAAATGTCCAGTGTAACTGCTAACACCACTGTTGTCAAGGCTTTATTAAATGGTAGGAAAAATTCTTTACCGTGGCATCACTACACCACACAGCTTGAGTCCACTAACGTCCCTGTCGGAAACCAAGCTCTCCACATCACACAACAAAAAAAAGCACAATTGTCTGTCTGTTAATAGTTTTACGAAACCTTGACTTCGCAGAAGTTATTTCAAGGGAAAGTTTTCTGCCTGCAAAGGAAACGCCATTAACATTTATAACGCCATTCAATTTAAAACATTCCTTCATTTGTATTCCAATCTATGTCTGTCTTTATGCTAACTTAAGCCTCGTGCACAATGAATTTTAAACAATTATCCTCTTTTGATGTAGGTGGGTATATGGCTTTCATATCCTGCACACACGACCTGCATTATGAAATAAATAGACTGTTCTAATATTCTAGGGAGAAACCGTTTGTGACTGATCAGACCAAACACAAAAAGCAACCTTGTTTATATTTACCATAATCGTATAATAGTAATATGGCCCACAGAATCAGTCATAAAACTGATTTGTTCTCAGTGATGTCTTAACAAATATCTGTAAATGTCACAACTTACAGAAAAAAGAAATAGAAGCTTGTGTGCAGCTGTGTTGTGTGTCTTACATGGCAGCTCCAAGCCTGTGTGTCCTGTGGTGGTACGGGACAAAGGGGGAGAGTGTCGACCGTCTGCCATGTCTGACTCTGAGTGATGGGCCTCCCCGTGCATCACTGCCAGCCCGAGTCGCAGCCTCTCAGCGTAGGACTGAGCTCTGAGACGGACGGACATACAGAGACACAAGTCAGAGAGATTGACAAAACATACAAACAAATATGCAGACAGAAAAAGACAAGAAAGAAGTTCCCACAGAAGCTCAAACATAGGCCTACCTACAAAGACACAAATCAGTAACATGAAAAGACAAAATAATAACAATCTAACACTTAAAAAGAAGCTATGACAGCAGAAATGATGCACTCATGTAAATCTGAAACTAGAGAGCTTAGGTTCTCCGAGTGTCGCAGGCTTTCCTGTTACCTCTTGGCAGCTGAAGGGGACTTTGCAACAATAATGGCATTCCTGTAGTCTGGGATCTGAGGACAGAGAAATATTCTTTTCAGGGCTGAAATATAAAGCAACCTTTGATGTTATAGAAGAATAAATATTGCTGAACCATAAATTATTTCCAAAACTCATTCTTTGTGTGTACACTTGTGAGACACGACCCTGTCCACTGCCCAGTGTAATGCAGTCTCACCTCCTCTTGAATGTACTGGATCAGGAATGGAGAAGCTCTCAGGTTGTCAACAGGGAAGCTGAAGAAGCCCTGGATTTCTTTCTGGTGGAGGTCCATGGTGATGATGTGAGTTAGCCCTACAACACCACAAACACAAGTTGCAGTGTTTGAAGTGTTTTACAGTATATATATATATATATATATATATATATATATATATATATATATATATATAAAAGTAACATGGTGCACAATTTAATACCTCCCATGGTCAGTGCCTCACACATAAATTATACAATCAGACTGGCACACTGTAATTTATACCCCGCTGCAAGTGGCTGATAACTTTGTTATATGCTGTGTGGGAGCGGGTGGTCAAACAATTAACTGCAGGTCCCAGGTTTTAGCAACAAATGAAGTGGAAAAGAAGTTTAAGGGGGGTTGCGAAGCAAGGCAAGGTAAGTCTAACATTTGGGGGCTGCTCCCTAAAAATCAACTTAACTGTTCCTTGGTGCCAAGAGTCTTGGTCAGCCATGTTTTCATTTATTTGTTAGTTGCAGGGAAAAAAGCCCACCTCAAATTCCATTTGGGAGCTGCACCTTGGAGCAGTGCCTTAGAATTGTTGCAACACAGGCCCTTTTTTCTGGCACGCTGCTGCCAACTGTGCAGTAGCTGCCATTAGCAAGTTAGCTCATTCCTACAGGGATACAGCCTCTGAGGTCAATGGAGGCCAGTTGAACAGGGGCCAGGGGATTTAATATTACATATCTGGCATCTGAGGGTTAAGCATGCCCGCATACCTGCTCTGTCCCTGTGGGACAGGAGAAGACCGAATCCATGGTGCTCTATTATTGTGTGCGAGTGAATTACCAGAGTTTTCACAGGGGTGGATACAAATATTGCAGGAGTGTACGGTATTAGCCAGAAATTAACAAAACAGTCCTGTGCAGGACTCATTTCATAGACTTGTTCAGATTTTATAGTCTTTCAGTGTGGAAGGAGTATTAACCTTATGACACTGCACAACACACAGTTCGACTGTTCTGGCATTAGATGACCCCATAAACTACACAAGAATGTCAATTGTTGGATGTTCTTGTACATGGATGGCAACTGACAGCTTGTATTGTTTATACGTGGTGACATTTTTGCCAAAAAGGCCAAAATGGAAGAAAAAAACAAAGTCTGGATGAGATGTTGGATAGGGAGCCACAGGCAGCATGGACTGCTTAGCCTACAGAGGGATTTGGGGGTGAGTGGACCTTACACAACAAAGCTAACTTCAGGTAGAGCTGTTTATTTACTGTACAGGTATGTCTCCCTCAGGCAACATATACTGTAAGGGACATCAGTCGCCAATGTCAGCTGTAAATATCTTTATGAGAACAACTGGCAATCACTATATTTGAAGACTTAAGAACAGAAATGTTACATATGACACACTTCACAATTTAATCTGCTGGCTATCAACACAAAGTAACCCAAACTGAAGCCAGATTCAACTTCTTTTCAACTTTTTCTGACTTTAATCTGTGCATTCATTCAGTGGAAATAAATAATAAATCAATGATGAAAAATAAAGGAAATCCAAGCACACAGTCTGTACCAGCTTTAGCCAACATGGATGCTAGCAGCTTGCAGACGATGGATCCTCTCTTCCTCATCTTGCACTGTTTGCTGTAAGGAAAGTAGGGAATGACCCCGATGATGTTCTTGGCACAGGAAGTCTTCAGGGCGTAAGCCATGACCAGCAGCTCCATGATGGCCGTGTTGACATCTCTGAGAAACAACACATCAAATTGATGATATCAGATATCACAACCCACAGAAGCACTGTGCTGGTGTGCAATTAGTCTGAGCCTGTGGTTGTCCACAGACGATGCAAAAAGACACAAAAGGACAAGCTGATGGGGACTGATGAGTCAACATCGTAATGTTTGTTCACAAGATCATTATCTCATAAACTGCTGTAAATAAAGAAAACAATGTCCTGTTTTTATCCCCATTGTTTTCACATGGCCTGTTGTTGGGCTACACCAACCAGCTGTTCCTTTGAGTCCAAAGCCAAAAATAACCTTGAGAGTTATTGACTATGGTGATATAATTGAAGCATGATCAGCTGCAACATAAGAAACACACAGCTAACTGCATAACTAAACATGACCTAGATAGAAGTTCTGTTCAGGAAAAACTTGAAAGTAACAAAGGGTTTGCTGACAGGAAATCATTATCCCACTGGCTGGAAATCAAAACTGTTAATGTGGTGAGACTCTGATTCACTATCATGATGGTTGTTATTTTGATGACTAGGACAGAGTTCACTGCTTTAGAAAGGTGAAGAGCTGGTGGTGTAACAGAACACTGTATGTAGCCATTTTGGCCTTGACAGCTTGTTGAAACCAGAGACCCAAGACAGGCATGTCAGTCAGTAGCCAGCTGGATCTGCACACACTCAACACAGGAAGCTGCAAGACTGTGGTGTCCACCCAGTGAACTCAAGGTAAATAACTGATTAACAAGAACAAACAGAAGACCAAACTGGTTAAAGTGAAATGGTCATAGTTAGTGTTGCCTTTCATGTTTAACATGCTGCAAAGGTAAACTTTATTTGGTGTCCTCCCAGGCAAATGGATTATGCTATGGGATTCTTCAATGTGAAAGACACTTCAGACATGTTTTGACTTGTTTCAGTTGATTTCATGGTAATGAAGATTGCAGTACACTGGAGCAGCTACTTAGAACGTAATGGCAAAGATGCACATGCTTTTTGTCACAGACTGTTGTGAGTGTAATCACAAGAAGGTAATTAAAAGTTGGTTAAAAGTGCTCAGTCTCTTATGGTCATTTGTCATATTATGCTTTTTCTATGTACAACTGAGGTGATACAGATAAAATAATAAAATAATTATTGAATATGACAGACATTAGGAAATGGTATTTACATATGTAAATTGGTAAATTTAAATTGGTAAATTTGGTGCCTGCAACATGTTTCAAAAACATTTGGACAGGGACATGTTCACTGCTGTGTTACAGCAGATTTTCTTTTAACGCTTACCAGGCATTTGAGAACTGAGAACACATCAATGTTCACTCTCACTTTAGCTGCTTGGCCTCCATCAGCCCCCAAGAGAAATATCAAGGCCTTCAGCTTGCTAAATGTTCAGTTTTCCTTGCCATTAGGGTTGCTAACGCTGTCAGGTCAACAGTGGGTTTATCAGAGCTTTTATTATTTATTTATTCCTGGAAACAGGTGCCTGCTGCAGCTGGAAACAAGGTTGATGAGAGTGAACTTAACATTCAATTTACAGACTGTAAATCAAACCAATAATGTAAAAAGATGCTAAAAAAAAAAACTGTCACAGAGTTGGGTGACAGTTGGGTGAGTGGTCATCACATTTCACAGTGATATAATTCTTTGTTAAAATAAAATATTATGGCACCAGGAGTCTCCTTCTGTCTCACCTGGGAATGGTCTGAATGATGAAGATGTCTTGACCACGGACAGACTCTTTCACATCCACTCTAGTCTCTGGAAACAAAAGAAAAAAAGCCCAATCATTGTGGGTTCAAGAACTGCAGAGTCAAATGAGATGATGCTAAACCACAGCTCATTTATCTGAGCTGTGGAAATGAGGGACTTGAGGATATTTATCAGCCTTACCTGAGTTTGACTCTTGATAAACCACTGACTTGCCCAACTCCACACCCAAGCGTCTGGAGAACAAACAGACCATGAAGTTAAAAATGTTAACACACACATATGTGTCCCTTAATTTTACTATGTAAACTTTCTAGCTTGTACTTTATTGTTGTGACCAGCAGCTTGTCTGTTGTTCAGCCAGGGGAAGCAACTAAACAAAATGCAGGAAATTACTTGTTGATTGTAAGAAAATAAAACCATGCCAGTTTTGATGATGAACAATTTACTGAAGTAATTTGAAGAGATGAAATGTTTAGACAATTGATTAGTCAATCAAAAAAAAAAAGCAAAAAATATGAAACTATTTTGTAATCAATTCATCTTTTTTTCCTGCAAAAGCAACAAACATTATTTGGTTCCAGGTTCTCAAATGTGAGGATCTGCTACTTTTGTTTTTTATATTATTGTAACTTGTATTTTGAACTGTTGGTCACACAAATAAAGACACTAGAAGATCTCAATTTAGGCTCAGGGATATTGTGATGGTAATTTTTTCACTTTTTTGACAATTAATACAACAAACAATAATAGATTAATTGAAAAAGTAATTGTCAGACTGATTAATAATGAAAATAATTGTTATAACTTGGAAAACTGTGCAAGCTGTGACATGTAAACCTTACACAAAGTGGATCAAGTCCCTTCTGACTATGAAAAGCAGTGAACTTATGTAACTGTTATGGTAATTTATTCATAAGAGTGATTTGGGAGAAAATGCGTAAGGCATAAAGGATGCTTATAATTTTAGGGTTTTGTTAAGTTCAGTAATTGTAGTGTAATTTGCAAAAACACTGAATCTGTTACCAGCTAAGTTGACAGCAATATCAGCATTTAGTATAGAACAGTCCAGTAGCATCAAGTTGAATTCTGAACAAGCCCAGGCATTATGATTAAAGCTGTGCCTCGGGCAGAAAATTATGCTGTTTAATTTACGACCAAACTGCCACATAACAGCAGCAATCATGGAAAAATGAACTTGATGGCTCTTTAAAGCACACCACAGATGACTGAGGGCTTGGTTTAGTGACAGTGGAAGGCTCTGCTGATACAGGTATACATTTGTCTAACAAGGGAAAGACCCTGTTTGCAGCCTTATAAACTGATTTATATTAATCATATTCAGTGAATTACATGGTTATAAAAAATAAGGATAACTTCAGTTCTAGGCGTATTTACACACAGCCCGGTCACCACATGCACCTCTGAGTTTTATTGAGTACAGTATTCATTAACATTTTCAGTGTCCTCATGTTGTTATTTAACCTTTGCTCCACAAGAAAACTAGGCTTTGCTCCAGAATAGCAACATAATCTCCCTAATAATGTTTTGTAATGTTGGCAAACAGTAAAAACTGAGAAAGCTAAGCTGTTTTTCACTCTGTGAGCAATGCAACTTCTGTTTGGCAGTCTGTCAAGTCTGCAAGGCTGGGAAAAACATGGCTGCTCCCTGAGATCAGCAGCCCAACAACAAGAGAAGAAATTGTTGTTGGCAGAGAACTCAGCCATTCAATTGATAACTCAATCAGTCAGTTAGTCCATCTGTCAGTGTTTTCATACACACTACATACAGATTCTTCCTATTGTTTTTATTGTATGTTCTTAGCTGGTTTCACTTGTTTTACTACTGAGCCAATACCCATTGAAATGCCCAATGAATCATTGCCTATTAAACGTGTGGTTGCCACAGTAACACCCCGTGTACAGTATGCGTGCCCTGCTTACTCCCTTGACAGAGCAGTATCTGCACAGTAACCTCCTTTGATCACAAATATTCTCCCTGACAGGTCCTCTGAATCTCCCACGCCAAGAGAAAACCCCAGATTAGTAATACTCTAATCAAACAAATCTTTCATCTTCAGTGGATGTGCAAAGTGTGCCGTTCGTCTCTGATTAGGCTTTTATAGTAAGTGATGATTAAGGGCAAAAAAAAGCTTTACAGACTAAATCAAATGAGCCGGGTTCAGTTGATCAATGCTTTGACAGCTTGACATAATGTCTACTGAAGTTTCCAGGATTTTTCCAAGGATTTTGTACCAACATTCAATCTGTTAAAGTGGAAAGGCCACTGAACTAGCAGTTGGAACATCAAGGAACACTAAAGTAACCTCTAAAGGTGGTTTCATAGCAGGGTTTACATCACGCTTTTAAATACAAAGAGGTGACACCTATCCTGGAACAGTGCATGTTACTGTCTGGGCAATATACAATATTTAGGACAACACGAGCAAAGCAAAATATCAGTCTAACCTAAGAAAACTGTGCCCACATATCATATGCTTTGTTTTCAATTGTAAGTGACAAACTCAAAGGGTGGTGCATGTAAGATATCAGACAAATACTACAGGTAACAGAGTCTAGCCAATATTTTTGGTCCGACATTGGCCTAGCACAGCTATATAAGCCTGTATCTGTATTGGCCAATATAAAGAGTTTGATATTTTATTTTGATATTTATCCAGCTATATGGGTCTTTATCTGTAACTGTGTACATTAGCTGATAAATATCAGCTGTAATAAAAACTGCATCGACAGATTCTGTCAAAGCACTTCATTTTATTTCTTATGCAAATGCTCTATAAAAGCTAAAGTTTATAGTACAAGTTCTTTGACTAACGTTATTAGAAGAACTACATAAACATTTGAAAAGTCAGAGCTTTTATTGGTATTGGCCATGAGCAGCAGATAATTACTGGTTATTGGTATGGGCTGAAAAAAATTCACATCTTGCATCCCTTTCAATAGGTTACAGGTTTGATCATCCCGTCGTACAGACAGTAACGACTGTTGTTGTTTCCTATAACACTGGAAGTTACTCAATGATTTCCACACTAAACTATACAGTGTGTGTGTATGTCTGTTGTATTGCCTAATTAAATTCAAAACAATACACACCCATTGGTCTCTTGGCACCTGCACCTATGACTCCCAGGTCTGACTGTCAGGACTCAGGGCAGGTAACAAATACAAGCCAGTTTTTCAAAATTACACACACTAACTGACATTAATCGTGATGGTAATGTGTAGTTAAATCTCACTTACTCTGTGATCTTCTTAGCTAGCTCGGTGCAGGCGGTGGTGGAGTTGGCAGAAAAAACACGGTAGCCACTTCTTGAAATATTCATTTTGGTGTAACCATAGGACAGCTTCGGAGACTGAGAGACCAGAGACCTGTGACCCCCAAAACGTCTGATGGGCATGTTTCTGTGGCGTCAACGTGATGTTTTGTTACGTTTCCCCCAAAATCGTCCGTTATTAGCCAACCTGCGGTGCAGTTTCAACACTAAAATCTAAACTCTGGGTGGTTTACACTTCTACCGTGCATCCTCTGTCAA
>JAJHUR010080323.1:0-38450 GCA_027495735.1 Lutjanus campechanus | reverse complement strand
TGGATACGGCAGAGATTATGTCTGCTGTCTTACTCCCCTTTCTTTTAGTCAGTGTTGTTGAAAATTTCCCCAAAGAAAATACTTGTGTTTCTCTACAGATGTTACCAACACAGCTAAGGCTGGAGATATACTTGCTTTTAACTATGCATTCACATAAGCATCCCTGTGCATCATTGGCCTCACATGTCCTGCGTCCATTTGGACCAATAGTTGTGCGTGTCATCAGAAATGCCACACATATGCAAACGTGTGGTTAAACAGCAAGTATCACTGCGGTCGAGCCCATCTCTCTTAAAGCTGAGCGTCCTTTGTTGCTTTTGCTAGATAAAAAACAATGGTTAAAAACTTGCTTAGCTTAGCGATATGAGAAAAGGAGTGTTGGTTGCTAGGTAACAGACATAAAAGTTGATAAGTGATGTTGGATTGAGTATAGAGTAGTGCAGGGATGGCATATTTTTATAGGCCAACCAGGAAGTTAACATTGTTCTGGGTCCCTCCACTAATAATTTGGTAATACCAAATTGGGAGAAATCCTGTCTTTGAGTGTTCCTATCTTAACTTCAGACTTCAGATAGGAAGTTTCTGTCCTAGGGCCCCTGGTATCTGGTATCCACTAAAAATAAAAACAGGTTATAATGTTACCTTTCTTTTCAGTGGATATCATGCCATGTGGTAAACACTTATCCAAAGCTCACTGCAAGAATCAAAGGTGCTTATTTCAATATGGGTGGCCCACAGGGAATTGAACCTCTTATCTTTGCCGTATTATTGCCCTGGTGCAACCATTGATGCTGGACAGAATCACAGGAAGGGCAGAAATTGTGCGTTTCCATCAATGCCAGGGAGGCTGCGGCAACTGTCCTTTGTGAGGTTTGTATTTGATGCCCTCGCTCGGCTGCAGCGAATGCACAAAGACCTCCGGCTGTCTTTGAAGTAGACTAGCTAGCTGCTGCCCTAAAAAAATTTTTTAAATAAATGACAGCAGAGGAGGGAGAAAGTGACACTGTCCCTGCACTCTCTTTCCAGCGACTGCTATGTGCCTTAACCTCAGCAGAGTATTTTTTGACTTGATACATATCACTTGTCATTTTTAGGTGGTAGATACAAAATCCCCAGAGACAGAGGTGACGCACTGCATATAAACAATTCAACAGAGCAGCGTGTTTACTGTATCAACATTGAAGGATCAGGGTTACTGCATATTCAGCTCCCTGCACAGGCCCTCCACTGCACAGTTGGCATCAGCAGTCTATATGTAAGCTATGCTGCTTGTTAGACACACAGTATTAACGATCGTACAAATACAGTACATCTGTGAAATAACTGGAGTAGGCAAAACAAGACACCTTCTCTGGAGCAATGCTGCAAATTGATCATTAATTTGACTTGTGTTCACTGCCATCTGCATATAGTAATCAAACAAATAAGGGTATCAGCAGAGAAAGTGCAAGTGTTTTTGCCATTTTTTGACATTATAATAACAACAGAATGAGCCAACATCCCATTTCCAGTTTACTTCCTCTTCTTTGAGCAGCTTCTCATCAGCAAGGCTCAACTAACTCCTTTTTAATGCTTTATCTCCCTGGCTAGTATTCAAAGTGCATCACATGTAGGCTTGTTTGCTTTTGTTGCTCCTGAATTTTGAGAGTTAACAAACCATTGATTTTAAAAGTGAATAGCAATTAGTGTAAACTGAATCATGTATTTGCTTGAGGCAGTTCAGAATTCTCTTAAGGTTTGTGCAGAAAAATAATACTACTACTAATAATAATAATAATAATTTTGTGGGCCAAAGCACTAACCACTGTTCTCTTGGCTTCTGTTGTCCTCTTGTCTCTTTTTATTTTGATTTTATTTCCAAAGGTTTGTTCCACAGAGCCATCATCCAAAGTGGTTCAGCACTATCCAGCTGGGCTGTCAACTACCAACCAGTCAAGTACACTCGCATGCTGGCCGAGAGGGTTGGCTGCAACGTGCTGGACACTGTGGACATGGTCTCCTGCCTGCAGAAGAAGAGTGCAAAAGAGCTAGTGGAACAAGACATCCAGCCTGCCCGATACCGCGTGGCTTTCGGTCCTGTCATTGATGGAGACGTCATCCCCGATGACCCGGAGATCCTGATGGAGCAGGGCGAGTTCCTTAATTATGATATAATGCTGGGTGTCAATCAGGGAGAGGGGCTGCGCTTCGTGGAGAACGTGATGGACCTGGAGGACGGTGTGTCCGGCAGCGACTTTGACTTTGCTGTGTCAGACTTTGTGGACAGTTTGTACGGCTACCCAGAAGGGAAGGACACGCTGAGGGAGACAATTAAATTCATGTACACAGACTGGGCTGACAAGGACAACCCAGAGACCAGGAGGAAGACCCTGGTGGCTCTCTTCACTGACCACCAGTGGGTGGAGCCCTCAGTGGTAACGGCTGACCTTCATGCCCGCTACGGCTCGCCTACTTACTTCTACGCCTTCTACCACCACTGCCAGAGCCTCATGAAGCCGGTGTGGTCCGACTCAGCGCACGGAGATGAGGTGCCTTATGTGTTTGGCATCCCCATGGTGGGCCCCACTGATCTGTTCCCCTGCAACTTCTCCAGGAATGACATCATGCTCAGCGCTGTGGTTATGACTTACTGGACCAACTTCGCCAAGAGTGGGTGAGTATGAGTAACAGTATGACAAACCCCAGTACAGGTTATAGTCAAGACATTGTGCACCTGTTTAATGATACGTGTCAAAAAAAAAATCTTTGTTTTCTTGAACCAACCAGTTTCAAATGACCGACCCCTACTTTTCAACGTTCATATCAAATTCCTCCAGTACAGTATTTCCCACCTGCCTATACTTTTTCACTTGGAAATCAGCAGGACATGGAAGGTAGATACTCTGGAAATGCCATTTTATCTAGACTTCAACATGAATGTGGCCTATTTACATGTAGTTGAAATAGAATTCCATCCAAAATCCCATTTTACGCTCCTTTCTTGTGCAGCCCTTTACTTGCGTTGCAATTTCGAAAATCCAAAGCTATTGTCTGCCAATGATTTAGCTTATAGGGGAATGGCCTTTGTTTCGGGCTTCTGATGTAACCAGCAGCTATGCTGGCCAAGGCTTCCTCTTCTGTGCAACTTGAAACGCGAGAATGGACAACAAAAGACATTTTGCTTAACCTTTATAAAACAGATATCTGCATATGCTAATAAAAAGCAAAATCATAGTCTGACGATAAGCGATGGGTTCCAAGAGTGCATTTCGGCCAATGCTCTTTTCCTCTCCACATGGACTGTTTACCTATGTGCAACCAAAGTTTACTCAAACGTGACTAGTCAGTGCTACTCAGCAGTGGTTTTGGATTTGTGGATTTGAGTCATTGTAAATTTGATGACTTTAGACTCATTCAACATGACAAAATCAAAAAATACTTGCAACTTGACTTGGATTTTGACACCAATGAGTCTTAACCTCTCTTGGACTTGAGCCTTTTGACTTGAAAAGACTTAGAAAACCTACCCAGCATCCAATCAAGATATCTGTTTACTGATGTTACATGTGTTGAGATGTTCAACATCTAACTTCTGCTACATTTACCCTTCCTTTATCACCCATATTAAAGGACTGTAGGATCAAGCCTTAAGTTTGCTTATCTCCTTTGTTAAAGTGCACATGAAAAGTGGTGCTTCAGTTTTTATCAACTAATATGAATTCCTCAACATCAAAAGTCCATAAATTAGCTTAATCATTAATGCACAGACACTTCTTACTGTAAATTAGTTCTGCTTCCCCTTTGCTCAAATAGATTTGACCTCACCACTCAGGTAAAAAACAGTTTAATTTTACACACTCATAAAAGTGATACTTGACTGTATGGTCACATTAAACATTAAACTGTAGGATATATACAGCATGCACCATCTAATGAAAGCTGTGTCTTTTTAAATGCCACGTTGTTTCTTATTTAAAGAGCCAGTTTAGGCTTCTGGATAACCTCTCTTTACACACATAACAAAGTTTCATCACTTTGGGCAGACTTCCTAAAGGTGATGGATTTTAAATTTTACTGCTTAATTCACATAAATGTTTAAAGCACAGTTTAACAAAAAGGTTTTGTTGAAGAGAAGATCTGAAGAGGCGGGTAAGAAGTACTCATAAACCACATAAACCTCTTTACTGCCAACTTTACTGTGAGGGGTGGCACAAATAATCAGTGAAGAAATGTATACTGTATACTGCATATCCATGTTTGCTTGTAAAATACTGGTACCAGATATGAATGTCTTTATTGAAGGTACTGTATAGATTTGAGTATGAAGCTTTCAAGTTACTGTTAGACATCTGAACTGTGGGTCACTCTTTCCTTCTTGCAGTTTAGCATTCATATGGTTTTACAGAGAGACAAAAAAAAAAACGTATTTATTTTCTGTATATCTATCTATTAGTTTGTCTTTTATCTACCTGATGGTTTGGAATTTGAATGCATGGTTGGAATGAGTCATTGCGGCTGATGACCCTAACAGAAGGAGGAGGCACAGGACAGGTCACTGTAGGCTGCTGTTTCAGTGTGTAGGAATGAGGGAATGCTGAGCCCTTGAGGAGACATGGTGATATTACATTGTATTGACCTCCTTCTTGTCCTTCTGTTGATTAAGTGCTTACTCTTTTTCTGTTTTGCAACTGATGAACAGGGCTTCTATATCCATTTGCATTTCAAGTGGTAACATTGCATCTATATTACCTAGGGCGGTGTGGTCGAAAACATTATGATATATATAACAATATACACCAGCGTATGGCGAATGTAATCACATAATCAAAATAATGTTCCGAGCAAAGAATTGTGTTCAACTGTGTCAAACAAAAAGATCAATAACAAATTTAGTTAGTTTTTAATTAAAGCTTGTTTTGAATCATTAATTTTGACAACAGTGTCTCTAGATCAATATTTTGATAAGATCACATCATCACAATATGATGATATGCTGAAAATGGATCAACGATAATAATGAATTTAGCTTTCTTCTGTCACAGTGTTAAGCAGGGAAACCAGGAAAAACAGAGAATTGGACTCAAATTAAGACTAGGAGGCTGGGCAGGAGCATTTCGAATGACACCTTAATGAATACAATCAAGATACAAAGGCTTATGGATAGTTGGGGAGAAACAGACCAAAAACAAATGAAGAAGTCCAGTGAAAGCAAACAGGAAAAATCTCCAAGCCAGGCAGAGTCTCACAAGTACTATGAAACACTGGGAATTTGACTAAACTGACGAAGACAAATTGACACTGAGGCAAAGAAGCACCAGGACTAAATATTCAAAGAGCTAATTAACGAAAGGGACACAGGTGAAACTAATCAGTAATCAAGAAATACAGGAAAAGAACAAAGGCAGGAAGTTGAAGTCCACGTGAAATGGAAGTAAGATTATTTCCATTTGATTCCACGCATTTCCAGTTCCAGTTTCAGTTTCCAGTAACCAATAATGCTGAATGAGCGTTAATGCTACACCCCCACAGTGGTCCATTTACCTAGCTGACTCTTCCCAGACTGGGAGCTCTCAGTGAACACATCAAGACTGGGACTGAGCACAGCCTCCGAGACGAAGGGAGGTTTGACAGGGAATGCAGTACAAGCGAGGTTTCTCTCCAGGTTTGGCTCCTGGCATCCCACAGCCCAGTCAGCTAATTTAGCTGGGCTGATACAGAGCTAACAACTGTTAGCAGTTAACTACATCCTGGTAGCTTAACAAGTTAAGCTATCAGGATGCTCAGGAAAGCACCAGGAAACTCTTTAATTTACCTTGGTACTGTTTTCCCTGTCTGTCTTGAAGACTGTGTTTGGTCCCAGTCTGGCTGTGTGCACTGGGAGACTGCTGAGCCCAGTTCTGTTGCTTGCTAACAGCAGCTAAGTTAGCAGAAACTCTGAGCCAGAGTTGAAGCTGAGCAACCAGAGGAAATCAGAGGGAAAACCAGAAAGCATATATGATCCAGGTCCAGAACAAGGTTTGAGGTGGCAAACATCTTGGAAGAAACATCAACGTACCGTATTGTTGCTGGCAAGCTAACAAATAAATAAATCAGCCTTCTTAGCTCTGCAACACTAAAACTTGAAGATTGATTGACAGGTGGATGTCATGATATTATTGGTTAAAACTGGTTGGTTGAAGCTTACATAAACACACGTCATATTTTGTTTTACAGAGAAAAATAATTAACAGATTTTCAATGATTTTGATATAAAAATACAAAAAAGGCATTTTTCGTTTCCTCTCGACTTTGTGTCCACAAAGACACACAAGGGAAGAAAATAATGACTTCCATCACATTATGTATATATACACACACACACACATATATATAGAAATTCTTATGACTTCCGTTTTCTGTCTGTTGTGTGTCTGTAGGGATCCTAACAAGCCAGTGCCACAGGACACCAAGTTTATCCACACCAAGGCCAACCGCTTCGAGGAGGTGGCCTGGTCCAAGTATGACCCCTACGACCAGCTGTACCTGCACATCGGCCTGAAGCCTCGCATCCGTGATCACTACCGCGCCACCAAGGTGGCCTTCTGGAAACACCTGGTGCCTCATCTCTACAACCTCCACGACATGTTCCATTACTCCTCCACCACCACCAAGGTCACCCCGCTGGATCCCACCCAGTCCAACGGCAAGAGGTCCGGCAGCACCGGCCGTCCTCCTGTATCCACTGCCCACAACGATGGTGAAGGGGGGAGGGAGATGGGTCCTCTGATCATGCCGAACCCGCGAGATTACTCCACAGAGCTCAGTGTCACCATTGCTGTAGGGGCATCGCTGCTCTTCCTCAACGTCCTTGCCTTTGCGGCTCTGTACTACCGCAAGGACAAGCGCAGTCGGCAGGACACGTCCCAGCAGCCCAGTCCCCAGTGTGACACCAAGGGCAACAACGTAAGCCACACAACCACCATTGACGAGACCCTGTCGTCCCAGCAGAGGAATCAGTGCGAGGCCCTTCACAATCCTCTTCACGTCTCACCCAGCTTGGACTATTCGCTCGGCCAGCGCCGATCCCCTGATGACATCCCTCTGATGACGCCCAACAACATCACCATGATCCCCAACTCCCTGATGGGCCTCTCCAACATGAGTCCATACAGCACCTTCCCCGCTGGTTACAGCTCCGCAGGCCTGCCCAGCACCCACTCTACCACACGGGTATAGCCTGGCAGGAGGCGAGAGGGGATGTAGAGGGGAACTGTGACATATACGTAAAAACACGGAAATGTAAAGCTGTATTTAGGATGTGTAGGTAAAAATAGGATTGAATGTGTTCGTTCTGTCTTTTCCAAAGGTGTACAACCGCCAACATCCTGCCTTTGCTCTCTCATAATAGAAAGTCTTAACTGCAGAGTCATTTTATAATACTCATTTTCAAAGGCAGTCAAAAAAGATTAAAAAAGTGCATTTCATTTTCCACTTTGGCTTTTTTGGAACTTTACCTAGCAAGAACTTAGTATAATGTTTATACAGTTGGATTTGTATGGGAAGCTTTTTCTTACTCTGTGATATCTATTTTGATCTCGTGGAACAAAGTGACATTCAACTCGTGGTGGACGCAGATGAGATCTGGGAAAAGCTGACAAGCAGTATTATTATTATTATCAAGCTATTTTATACATATTTCTCATGGTACATTGCTTATTATGAAAATGTATTTTTACTGTAATTACTTTCAAATGCCTTGTAACTCGCTCACATAAGGAATTACTGTGGAATCATAACAACAATGGATTGAAATTTTACTGGTCACATGTGGTAAAAAATCTATCCAAAATATTTCTATCTGGTAGTGCGAAATATACCACCCGCATGTGTGTGGGGGTGTGTGTGTGTGTGATGGGGTTTGAGTGTGTGGGTGTGTGTACTGAGAAGTGCGCTACAAAACTGTAAATTAGCCATTGTTTGAAATTAACCATTCAGTTTTGCATATGTAGTGTTGTGTACTCTATTGTAGTCTATTTGAGTATCCTTGCTATATTTTTTATTTCATGTGTCTATAATTTTGCTTCACACATTGTAGAAATATAACTTCTGCGTCACTATAAAAATAGAATTGCTTAAAAATGTGTTTTCCTACTCAAACCAACCCATGGTTCTTTTGGCTTGGCTTCTTTGTACAGAATAAACTTAGACCTACATTTTATTTGTTGTTTGTTTATGAATACTGTAAGGTCTCCAGAAAGATAACTGTAATTACATTGTAATTGTATGTATACCAACTCAATTATTCACATTTTAAAGGAGTTTCATGAAACTTGCAGATTATCGCTCCTTCTCCAAGTGGTTTGGACCCCATGCGTACCGAGATATATCCAGGGGTCACTCTTTACTGAATGGACATGATGGCCGTCAAGCTTTGAGATTTGATTTCTTTGAACCTATCATAATGTTGTTTAATCTAAATGAGACGCCTATTAAAAAGACTTTTGGAACTAAAGCTGAGTCTTGTCAAAAGTTGGGATTTGATCACATTTTATTTGGATAATGCAAATATTTAAGTGACTGTTAACTGTGTCCTTCCTTGGAGTTAAATTAGCCCCAATTTGTGCTTCTTATGTATGCAAGCATGAGAATTACACAAGTCTGTTTACAGGTCTTGGGGAGAACTACTGCTTATGTGAAAAAAAATCAAGCATTTTGTGGCTCCAGAGGGACATGATTGAAAAATCTGATAAATCAGTTGGGTCTGAAGATGATAATTCTGGAAATGGAACAAATCTGGGGGAGTGGAGTTAGAAAGAAGTGAGTTTAGCAGACTTCTGTAGCCCGCTTTGTTGTGGCTTGAGGCCACATTGGCCGCTATTGGTATAAGCAACTAGCAACCTACATGCTGAAATTGTCAAATTAACCTAACATGACTGCTAACAGTTAGAACATAAACAATCTAGCAGCTGTTATTTTTGTGGGAATTTAGTGATGTGCAAATGTTCCACCAAAACTCCCCTGCACTATTTCGCTCGATTTTTGCAAAGGCACCATCATTGCATAATGAGTTGTTAGTACCACCCAAGACAATCTGTGACTGGGTTAGAGCGAGATTATGCAACTTTTTTTTTGTCAAGTATGTTTTATTGTTGAAGAGATGCATTATTTAGGACAGGAAAACGCAGTCTACATATTCATTTAGGAAAACAAAGACAATACAACAAATTGTATCCAAAATAGATACAAAAGGGATCACACGTTCATAACACTCACACACACACCCTTCCTCTCTCCTTTCTGCTCAGTATGTAATATGAGACGTTAAAGGTTGTGATGGAAAATAATACAAAAATAACAGGTGAAGATAATGTAAAATGATAATTGACCATCCACTACAGGGAGTGTCCACTATGGGTAGTTTCTCAGGTAACAGACAAGGGGGAAGCCAAATCTTGTTAAACTGAGACTCTCCGCTCCTCAGAGAGAACCTTATTTTTTCGAGATGTAGCATGTCAGTTATTTCTTTGAGCCACAGCCACAGCCACTCCTTCTTCCAGAACGTCAGAATCAATTTTTTGGCTGTAATCAAACCATAGGAGAGAAGTTGCTGCTGTGCTCTTCTTAACGCAGCGATGGAATCTGAGGTTCCCAGCACAATTAAGACAGGATCAGGTTCAATCAGTAAAATTAACTCTTAATTCTGTGACTTTATTTTTTTCCATGACAGCCTTACTTGGTCTGGTATGACCAGTAGCATAGTTTGTTTAGCAACATTAGCTACCTTTTCAAACTTGCTGTGTAACTAACATTACTAAGTGCTAACTTAATGACTATCCTCTACTTTTGCTAGCATTCCATGATGTTTGACCATTCATCATTACTGTGTGTAATAGAGTGCTGCAGGAATGATGTATTTTTGTAGGCCAACCCAGAGGTTGCATTGCTCTGCAGCCAATGGGATTTTTCCATTGGATCTTGAATTTGGAAAATAAGCTCGGTGGCAAACAAAAGTATATGATACTTGCACGGTTTGTTCAGCAAGTTCATCTTCACAAATAAACACCACTTTTGTGATTTTTGAAATGTAAATTTAGACTCCAGAAGCAAACTGCACTATGGTTGCATCACTTTAACGTCACCATCACTAAGTCAGTAGAATTTGACATGATGACTTGTAATGTCCTTAACAACCTCTATGGCCTCATTTAGCCAAACTACTTATGTATTTTAAGTTGTAGAACAAAACATGTAAATCTCTTAAGCTTGTGTTAACCACAGACCTTATTTCAGGCAGAAACCCATTCAAAAATCTCATTGGCTTGAAGTGCTAATATGCTAACTAATTTCCAGATTGTAGGACTCAATCCTCTATCTTCATGTGTGGTCACAGAGGCTGTTGTTAAGCAAAAGTTACATAGTCTGGCTTTAAGGCTGTCAGATTAACTAAGTCATCGCTGATGAATGTTTACTTTTGGTCAGCTGATGGTGCGTTTAGAATGGCTTGATCATCACTTATAATTTTACGTTTAACTACCTCCGCCTCACCACAGTCATCTATGTCCATCTTTCCACTTGCGTCTCTCACTGCCTCTGCAGTTTTAGAGTTAATCTTTAAAAATGTCGCAACACAGTGCCTGGTGGCAGTTTCCCCAGGCTTCAAACACACAGCCAGCGGAGTCTGAGATTATCATGGAAGACAATCAAACACGCCAACAAATAAACACCCTGTTGGAGAGCGGCTCAGTCCTCCCTTTATTTCATCATGCGGTAAAACAAATAATTTAGGCAGGCGCCACAGGAGGTCATTGCCATTCAATTCACTTCTGACTAAGCCTGACGCATTTTTGTCCTCCAAGTGCTTGTTTGTTTGTTTGATGCCTGTTTGTTCGTTTTGTCACAAGATAACATAAACGCGCATTACCATAACAGGCAGAGGAGGTGGCGGCAAATATTTTTACAGGCCCCCCTCCTCCTCCCCTGTACAAACACATGCACATTACCACATTCAGGGCGTAAATATTGGCAAGTGTATCAATCACACAGCTAACAATTAAAAAAATTACTCAAAGATAGAGCACTGTGCCAAATCACACATACATACTGCATATACAGTCACATATGGTGCATTGATATATAGCACACACTGCTGATTATGATATAGGTGCCATTTTCTATGTGCTTATGTATATACATTTGCAGTATATTGATACATGCATCCTAATAGCATTTGCAGCTTATTTGAAAGCTTGGCGAATGATGTGTCAGTTCAAAATCAGTTCATGCATTAACTAATGACTGTTAGGCGGTCGTATCAAGTCTTACCCAATAATTCATCATCTGAGCTGCTCACAGCCCTGATCACCATCTGCATCGGCTTTTGTGGAATATAGTTTATTCATAAATTAATGAATTTGCTCTCTTCATGTCACCCAAGCTTACAAGCCTCTCAGACTCGTCCTCCTACCTAATCCCGTCCTTTTGATTGTCAACATTACTGCTAATTCACATCTCCCAAGTAAAGCTGACAGCCGTTCTGCACACTCACATACAGTACAGAGGTTAATTAATGCCTCTCTCTGTGTCTCTCGCATGGTTTTCTCAGAGATTTCAAAGGCGTCATTCCTCTCTTCTCTTCAGTTTCAGCTTAACAAGGCTCATGTCATTAATCCTTCCTACATACTAATTGCTTGAACTGTTCTTGGTGTGGGTTTCAAAAGACAAAAGGCTACAACTCAAACCAAACAATTTACCAATCCTCAAGGCTGTTGTATTTTTTCTTAAGAGGAGAGAATTTCTGTTCAACAACAGATGCCCTCGTTTTTGAGCAGACCAGATGATTGTCTGGTTATCTGTTTGGTAAAATGGTAGCTGTAGCTCCTTTAATAAGTGATGGTGACTTACAGACTGCAGCCTGTTAAAAATATATTGCTACCACTTCAGAGTAAGACAAATGATTTATAAATGGTTTATAATTAGGTTATTAATTAGATTAGACACTTAGACACTCTATAAATACTTGACAAATAGCGCACCCACATTTATCTGTATTGTTAAGCCTCAGATCTCATTGCTTACTTTCTCTTCTTCATGAGGAGCATATCTGTTACCAGCATATCTTAATAGTCAAAAAGTTTCATTTGGCATTTCAAATTAACATATCAAATTACCTGTACATTAAACCCTTTAGTTTCCCTCATCTAGCATCCCTTTGGAAAATGGTCTTTTAATGATTTATAAAGTGTTTATAACATAATTAATAGCCTAATTATGAACCATTTATAAATCCTTTGAATGGGTAGTGCCAATATATTGAATTTAATGCAATACAATGTAATGTAATGTAATGTTTTAACAACATGCAGTTATGTCCAGCTTGTCATGGGCATAAAATGGAAGCAAAAAATAGGATGAGGGACTTCTCCAAAAAAAAAAAGAGAGAAGATAGCATGGTGTTTTCTCCTGCTCCACACTGGCTCCTTTGTACTGGACCCAGCTTTGACATCAACTGGGTCAAACATGAGGGAGGGAGGGAAGGAGGGCAGCAGCTGGACCCAACCGTCAATGTCACCCTTGTTAGTCAACTTCATCGATGTCAGTCACTGGCGTTTCGATTTATTTCACTCTTTTGTCTGCACACACCTCTTATCTCTGTGTGTCTCTGAAGGGGACCCTCAGAGCTGTTCATTGACACGTAGCATGTGTGCGTGCAGACAGACGACACATGCATGTTGACGATAAACAGATGGACCATTGAAAGTTCATGAAATGGACCCTACTAATGAACATGTCTGGGGTGAAAACATGTAATCTCTGGATAGTTGTGTTAGTTCATCTGTGCATATTAAGATAAAGAAAACAGTGCACATGTGCCCTTAAAAATTAAATATTAAACTTATTAAACTTAAACTGGTCAAAATGTATAAACTGATTTAATCCTTCATCTTTCTGTCTGATGCTGTATAAAGTGTGCATGCAAAGACTCCCACTCCTTTTATATTACCCACACATTTTAGTGTAATTAAATGAAGCTCCAAGTATTGGTCAGAATAGATAAAATACAGTAAATATCAACAAATACCAAGAAAAAACTAATATTGGAATTTGTGAGCGTCTCTCTGTCCCCAGTCCTGAACCCATGGCTCTATAAATAATGACTGGCAGCTGAAATGGGACTTTGTGACTTTAAGATGTGACTCGGGGAGATGTGGTCTATCTATTGTTGATGAGACAAAAGCGCGAGTCAGATTCATATAGGAGTGGCGGGGAATAACTTCTCATATCCTCATATCACAGTCACAAAGCCAACCAGCAAAACTTCAATAACCCCGGCACTTCTTTCTGGACATGGGTGAGTGCACGGAATTTTTAATACCTCTTATCATTTATTATTAATGTGATTTGAAAATGTGGATTTCAATAACTTACTAACTGTTGCCTTTAATATGTCCTTTCTGCCCTTAGACATCATGTTGCCCTCATGTTGCCCTCGGTCTGTGGGCAAGATTTGCTGCTTTAATCCTGTGTTTTCATTTATCAGAAGTATTTTTGACAGCCACATATGGATTATTGATTTACCACTATATGATATAGTTTAACATCCAGTGATGATTTCAGAAGACTGGGGGAATAACAGCACATGGACAACTGACTTTTCAGTATGCAAAGAGCTCCTTGTTACCTCCTCTAACCCCCTTTAACCATAAATCAGACTGGAACCAGACTGGCTGACAGAGACGGGCAGTGACTTTCATCATGCCAAGGCCATGCCAGGTCACTCATGTGAAAGAGGTCACATACTCCCACATGTGTCACGAGTAGAAATTAGTACATTTGCATGAGAACTGCGGACCCAAACAACTTCTGCTTGCCATTTTTTTCTCACTTACACACAACAAGCGTGCTAATGTTCACACATCTCTGAACAGCTTTCAAGTCTTGATTGATTACCTGGCATCTGCTGTCAATGCATTAATGCCTTTTGCACTGAATTCAAATAGAGGCTATGATGGCCTGTATCACTCTTATCACTGTTGCAGCAGGGCACAGCTGAAGTGTGGGCGTCTGCAGGCAATATCATTAATGGGACTCGAGCAGTCTTCCTGCTGTTACTATTTATACTTTAGTAGCAGTTTGTTGAACTCAGTGCCTCTGTTTCTTCCAACTACAATGCTGTGATTTGTGAAATTATCTGAATGTTTTATCACACTGAGGCAGTCTAGGCGCCTGAGGATTTTACAACACTATAAAAAATAATGTTTGTTTTAACTTAAAGGTTCTACCCAACATCACACATCTTAGACAGAGATAAACAAAACAATCATTTTGAACACAACAATTTCTTTAAAAATAAAAAAAGATAAATGCACAATTTAGAAAAAAAATATGAAAAAAGCTTTTAAAAAGTTACTAAAAGCTTTCTAAAAGTTTCTGTGGATGTATTATTATTTAAAAATCATTTGTTTATATAAAATGTTAACAATAAAACTTTTTAAAAAGTTAATGTCCAAGCTTAAAATTTTAAGTTGACTGAATTTGGAAAGACAAGTTGGGATAATTTTGTAATGATTCAAAACAGATAAACTTTTCTATTCAAATAAACTTCCTATTACTCCAGCTGTACTTTAGAAAACATGTTTGATAAACTTAAGATATTAAGTTGAACCAACAACTCTTCAGTCACACTGACAAAGATTACAAACTTTTACATTTTCTCAGTTTGAAGAGTCAGTTCTTCATTTCAGACAAAGAACTTAAATCTATTACATTTTAATTGTAAGGGGGGAGGAACTGAATTCAACAGTAACCTTCATCATAGTTTGCTGTGTTTACAACAAGCAACCATGACTTATCTTGCAGTGTATAAGAGCACACAGCAAGTTTTCAGCATATATGTGTTTTCTTCAAATCATCAAAAAAAAAAGTTTTAAGAGAGTTTAACTCTCAAACAATGCATGCTGGGAAGTCTGCTAATATGCTGATCATGTTTCTTGAGGAACTTAATTTGATGAGTTCTCAATACAGTATATTCAATAGTGTATAAACTCGTGTTTATAAGTTCTGGCAGTAAATACTAAAAAAATTAAGTTTAATTAACTTGACTAAATAAAACTTGCATATTTAAATTAGGTCAGTGAGAAAAGATGAGTTGATTCCACTGAATGTGAATGTGCACCGACCAAACTCAAATTTTGAGTGGGGTTGTTGTTGTGAAAATATTCAAATTGCCCCTCTCGTTCATTATGCTTCAACCCACTCTTTGAACACTTGAACTCAGCCCCCGCCTGCATTGACACTCAGTGCCATGGTACCAGTCACAGCCAGCTGTGGATGGAGGATGGCCTGAGTAGTGACATTGCCAGTGGTGTCGAGACCATCCTGGTGACCCCTCTGCCATCACATACTACTGTGTGTGTATGTGCGTGTGTATTGTGGCACTCTTTGTTTGTTTGACATCGCTGCCCTTTGTTCCTCCCCGATCACGGCAAAGACAATGGATATTGTATCTGCAGCCACAAAGAGAAGCTCTTTCTTCAGGCCCCTGAAGCCAGCGTTTCACCACCATCTCTCACTCGCCTGGTGACGCCTGTGACCTCCGGAGAAAGAGGGCAGGACCACAGTTAGTAGGGGCTGTGAGCTGTGAGGTGTTGGTAGAAGCAGAGGAGCGTTCACATACGGATGAAATCAGCGCAGAGAGGCTTATTTTACTGTAGCCATACCTTGTAGGCAGCACTGTACATTACTGACTGGCACTGGGATCTTTCTTGTTGTGGAGTACAGGATCAGAAGCAGCAAATGTTTCCGGTCAGGCAGCCTTGGCTTTGCAAAGCCTTAGGTGCTTTCCTCTATCCCATTTCTGCCAATGCTTTTATTAACACTGTGGATATTTGCTACCTGCTTCAACAGCGCAACTTACACTGGAAGAAGTGCATGAGATTGTCGTGAAGTCAGTGGCGACTGCTTTTTGTTTGGACGCTTTATTGGGAACCGCTGCTTGAACTCTTGTTTGTCACTGCTGTCTAATTTTTTTTTTCTGTTGCTTTCTTGCCTGTTGCCGGTGGGGTTTTGGTGTATGCTCATGGATTTGCAGACAGAGCGAGGCCTTTTTCATAGCTCCCCCACAGGGTTAAAGAGTTCCCCCGCCGTGGCGTAGATGTGTTGTGTGGTTATATGTGCGGTGTGTGCCGCCTGTGTGCTGATATATTATGCCCCCTCAGGTTGTTATGATTGCTGTATCCGGTGCATTGGGGCAGTGCCCTACCCATCCCTGGTGGCCACCTTGCTGTGCTATGCTGGCATGGCGTTATTTTGTGGCTGTGGGCACGAAGCGTTGACCCAGACCGAAGTCCTGGTAGAGACTTACTTCGCCCGCAACGTTCAGGACTTTGTGGTCATGGCCTCCTTGTGAGTGATGCATTAATACATTCTCTGAATTGTGATGTATGACCTCTCAAGAATTGTTTGACTCTGGTGTTTGACCTGACTTCTCCCTGTGACTGTCCCAGTATCAAGTACTTCCAGTACGTCATCTATGGCCTGGCATCCTTCTTCTTCCTTTATGGCATCCTGCTACTGGCTGAAGGTTTCTACACCACAAGCGCTGTCAAGCAGACCTTTGGCGAGTTCAGGAGCACCCAGTGTGGACGCTGCCTCAGCCTGACGGTGAGAGCAGGGAGGAGGGAGAGGGAGGGAGGGAGGGGTAGACCAGGGAGGGGAAATATGATGTCAGGTCATTGCTAAGATGCAGAATGCTGGTTTGTTTTAGCTCATAAGTTCAGTTCAGATCAGTTAAAGTTAATTTACAAAACAATTTAAAATACAAGAACAATCATGTTGAAAATGTGAAATGGGACGCCCTAATAAACTATGTGGAGCTTTAAAAGTAGAGCACTAGATAATAAACAAATAATATTTGAATATATGTTTACTAAGTTTTTGCTTTGATTTTAAAAAGTGCAAGTATTACAATGTAAATTTGATATTTATAACCTACAAATTGCCTAAAGCTAACCAAAGACCCAAGCCAAAGAAGTAGATTTAGCCATTTTGGGGCCTACGGCAAACAAAGGCATGGGGCATGGGGCCCTCCACGTCCCTTGTTCTTCTCATTTTTAAATATTTGAATAAATAATAAGACATACTGGTTGAATGCAGATGTTGAATTAAGCACTGTCACAACCTGAGTGACAAAGTTGGTCTGTAATCTGATGGTATCACAGTGGATACTTCTGTATCTCTTGCCAGACGGCAGTACAGGACAGAACAGGCTTCCGCTTCCTCATTTTTAACAGCACCATAGCAAATGGGTTTTTAGAAAGTGATATTAATTAGCAAAAGTAAAGCAGAAACAAACTCTTAATCATAAGTTTATGAGACCTTTTATGGGGTCCAAAGCAATTGCCGACCTTTGCCTTAAGTGGTCAGTCACTAACCTAACTTAAACCCATAACCTTTTTTTTCATCAGTCTAAACATTACTCAAATAGGTAAAATACAATAAAAAGAAATATTTGGCAAGTGGAAAATAAGAGTAAATTTTAAATGAATTTCAGAGTAGAGGAATTGGTTTAGAAGTTTCCAGCCATTTAATGTATTTTACTGTATAGTGTTCCTTTCAGCTCTTTTTGAAAACAGACACAGATAATGACATTTTTATAGTGTTGTCTATCTCCCTTCACACTCCTGGACCTCTGCAAACCACACTAAAGCTCATACATTAAAGTTTATGGTTTTTCACCTTTTATGAGATGCTTTTCTCTCATCTTATATGCATGCGTGGGAAAATAGACTGGAATAAGAGTCTGTCACTGAGTATATACACAATATTATACATTATACAAGCATTGTAAAATATTTTACATTCAATAAGCTTCAAAAGACAGCAGTTGTGGAAGAGAGCGTCAGTGGGAGCATTTACCTTGAACCATGATATAACTTTCTTCTGTAGAATCTGTAGTTTCACCCGATGACGAGGAAAAGTATTGGGTTGCCTTTATTTTGCAGTACACTGACGTAATAAGCTGTACTTTGTATCGAATTAGACAAAAACTAGAAATAATATGCTCTTTGTTAGACAGTATTAGACCCTTATCAGACTTTATCGGAGGGTATTTGGGATGCATTACAACTGACCTGTACTGTAAACTAAAGTGAAATCACATATCTTCCCCTTTAAAAACGATATGTGAACTAGAACCAACAAGTAAAAGCCAGAATTATAGAGGTCGATGAATATTTTTTCTACGGGTGACTGCAAAGATTTATGGTATTACTGTAGGCAGAAAATGTAATTTGATCAAAGAAGTAGGCATCAGCCTTGGCTTCTCTGCAAATTGTACGGGACCAGCCAAAGAAGGTGTCTCTCAAGTAGCAGGTATGTGATTTCACTTTAGTTTACAGTACTGTCCTGTTGTAATGTTTTCCAAATTACCCTCAAATTAAGTCTAATACTGTCTAATAAAGAACATATTATTTCTTTTTTTTTTTTTTTTGTCTAATTTGGTGTAAAGTACGGCTTGTTACATCTTCTTAGAGAAGACGACTAAAAGTGCTTTTAATGGAAGAAAAAACTTCAACTTGAAAACAAAAAGCCAAAATATTTGGACAACTATTTGGTCAGTTCATGAACTCAATGAAATGTTATTTGTTTCTTCAATTTCTCCACATAATCATGAGTTATGGTTGATAGCCGATTTAATGACACCACATTTATCACGCTGAAACTCCTGCGCCACATTTCTTCGACCTAACGCACTGCACTCTTTATTTCAACAGTTCATCATAGTGACGTACATCTTGGCCTTCATCTGGCTGGCAGTGTTTGCCTTCACTGCTATCCCGGTCTATTTCTTGTTCAACATGGAGCAGACCTGCCACAACATCAACATCCTGGCTGAAACAACCCCCAGCATTAATCAGCACGGCTGGATTTGCATGGACGCCAGGCAGTATGGTGCGTTGTTCTTATAATGACTGACCGCATGTCCACCTGATGAGAATGCTAATGTGTCTGTGAAAGCAATGAATTAATCATCGGGGAGTGCATACAAACCTGGTCATTGCATTAGTTATGAAATAATGAAGATAACGATGCCTTTATCTTAATTTCTTTACTGGTGTGTCCCTGATATGCTGTATGAAAGCAGGAACTTGAATGCATCATAACTCATCGTGATTCAGCATTGGTAGGAGATACTTACGTCATGTCTTCATTTAAGGTCTGCTCCCTTGGAATGCAATGCCGGGCAAGGCTTGTGGAATGACCTTGGCATCTATTTGCAAAACCAGCGAAGTGAGTAGATGAATCCAATATTTCACTTTGCACAGTTTAGTATTTCATGTCAGCATCCTCACATTAAAATCAGTGTGCAGAAGGAATGTGAAATCAATTTTTAAATTATTAATGGATTGGGTTTGAAATTGAGCTTTTTTATGTGATGGAATGATGCAAACATACAAGGAGAGTGGTTCATTTCTCTGAATAGGTATTAAACTAACCTGTATTTGATCTGTCTTACAGTTCTACGTCACCTATGACCTGTACATTGCTGCATTTGCTGGTGCCGGGATCACTCTCTTAGCACTGGTGAGCATTCGCTTTGGCAATTTGTGTGAATCGTGGTCAGATTAAATATTTCATTTAAGCTTCCTCTTGTAAATTCTCCCACTTGAATCGCATTTAAAGGTCATTTCAGCCCATTTACAAAAAACACGCATTTAGCTGTATTTAGCCATGCGGATGATGTTGGTTTTATCCTGTTGGCCAGGCTCTGAGATATTTATCTCTGAGATTATTGCTGTCAACTGAGTATAATGGAAATTAATTGAACTTAGTTTGTGGTATCCAAGGCGTTGGCTGTAATAATGTACCTCCTTAGAAAAGAGGCAAAAGTGGAAGCAGCGCTGTAGATGGTGGTGGTCTGTGCGGCCACTAAATACATCGTGACATGTTGACGGAGAATTCTTTTAACTAAATAACTGAAGATGAACGTAATTTCCAGTTCTTGCAGATTTTTAGAACTTCTTTGTCGTGTCCTGTGGCTGTGTCGCTTGAACGATTGCCTACATTGGTAGACAAATTGAACAATGGGTACAGACAGAAGGTCCTTTAGCCTGATGATGATCATGTAGCCCTCACTGAAAGAAGTTGCAGAGGGTGAGAAAAAAAAAGAATGGCAGCTATTTCGGTGGATGAAAGAGATGCCAAGGCAGCTGGCGATCAAATCACACTGTAACACTGAACAACAACAAAACAACAACAACTAGAGTTCGAAAATGCTGTTGGATGTTCATATCCCTGTTAGATGTCAGCACTGTCTGCCAAGAGAGATGACAGAAGGAGAAGAACTCAGTCTAGAATGGTGGAATCCATTAACGGGAGATTTGGTGTTACTGTTATGTTGAGTCATGGCTTACTACTATTTCAAACATTTTAAATGACAGCGTTTATTCTATTCATGGCATGGCAATAAATTACAGCAAATGTTACATTGTGATTGGATTGCTAGCTGCCTTCACATGTCATCCACCAAAGTGACTGGTGTATCTCAATGACCTACACTCATCACCTACACAAACTATTGTTCTTCCCACCTGCCACAACCAGTCTGCTACCTATACTGTGATCACATGGATTACGCTAAGAAGAAATCATTTTGGTTTAACAATTTTTAGCAAAGACAGCATAGAAGAAGAGCAAAAACCTGCTCATTCAGTGTCGGTTTCAGGTGAAGCACCATCATCAGACTAAGGGCTGTGTTATACTTCCAAACAGATGTACACACTGACACATATGGACAAAACAGAAGGCTATTAGTTTTTTTATTCTACTTTATGGAGTCTGCTTGTAGGATGTGTTCCACACATGCACAGTAGATCAGCAATTGTGGTGGCCGCATGGACAGTGGATGATCGCGACAAATTGGGGGTACGCAGATGTCTGCACAGTCTATTTGTACACCGTCTGATGCTGAAATTCACATCACATGGATCTTAACGGACCCTCACGCACTGACAGATGCAGAAAGTACAATACTGGCTTAAGCCAGAGCAGAGCAGGGGAGGGCGGGTCGTGCTTTCATCACAGTGGGATTTATAAATTTGCTTCCAGGCTTCACTCAACTAAAAGAGAAGTAACATACTGTGTTCTGCTTGGTGTCAGTCCTATTGAAGCCTATGGGAGATGCATGGAGAAGCACACTAAAGCCCAACATATCTACATCAGATGACCTTTTATGAAGAAACGTCTCTAACAATTGAAAGAACACACCTCAGAGAATAGCATGCTGACCGATTTTTCCAAATCTGCATGTTTATTTATTTCCTCTTGGTCTCTAAATAGCATGACTGACATTGTATCTCCCATAAGCTCCAAAAGAACTGGGAGCAAAGTCTGGCACTAAGCAGAGCATTAGAATACTGTTTTATGACGTAATGACCCTTCCTTTTGTTTTAGTTTCCTTGGCCTCGCTATGAACATTTTTTCAGTGAAACTACTTGATACCAAAGAAATAGTTCCTACCAGCTCTGTTCACATCCAAGTAGCTGGACTATCTGAGGTAACAGGGACACCATCGAAGTCAGTTTTCAATGCTGTGTGCACCACAAACAAATTTCCAGTCACCTTTTTGTGAAGCAGAAATTTCTCAAACCCTGCACAACTTCATATCAAAACGACCTGCATGCCTAGATACCACTCAAGCACAGGAAACAAGTTTTTGGGGGGAATTTGGCTGAACCAACCTTTTAAAAGATGATTTCCCCCCTCTCATATTCTCCTCCTTTTTCCTGTCTATTCTTCCCAACTCCATCTTCTGCCTTCCTTTACAGTTTCTGTATATGGTTGCAACCACCTACAACTATGCAGTCTTGAGGTTTCTGGGCAGGAAAGGGATCCGCTAAGAGCAACGCGTCCATCCCAGTCAAACCCCATCCTCTGGCTCTGAGATGGACAGTCAACACACGCAGCACTAGATTTCCATTCATCCTCTGGAAAACGCCAACTTCCAAACCTGGATCACCTGCTACAGTATTTCTTTAGACGTGTCCACTTTTTATGTATGAACAACAGACAAAGAGATGAAGATATTTCACACCCAGCAGCGAGCTCTGGTCTCCACCTCAGATCCTCCCCTCAGATGATTCTCTTGGCTTTGTTGTTCATTTCTCCTCTTGCAAGTTGTATCTCTCATTTTGTTCTTTCTGGCGAAGCTTCATTGGCACTGATGCTGTTGTCAGATTGTGATGTATGACGTTTCATGAATAATTAAGAACAATGACAGCTCACCTCGCAAATCATAACTGCACCCCCTCTCGTTTAGTGTTTACTGATGCATACGTTGGTTCTGAATATGATTTTGCTGCTGCTTCATTATCACCATCTTCTGAACTAAAGCAAGTGAAGCTGAATGTACCAAAGTTCTCCATAAGGGTTAAATGTATCTCCCTTTGTGCTTTCACTTACAATATATGTACTTTGCATTCACTCATAATGCATATTTGCGTTGTTTGCCACTGTGTAGAGAAAACAAAGACTTGCATCCACTTTGGAGCTTTTTGGGTTACTTCTTAAAATAAGCTGTTTCTTTATGACACTGAGGTGTTGATGCTTCAGTAACATGCCTTCGGGTGGCTCCTGTTTGATGTGTAGCTTGTTTGCTCATTTGAAATTAAGGCTGATTAAACCATTTACATCTGAAGCAGTAAATTGTGATTTTATTTTAACCATATACAATATGTTGCATTAAAATATTTCATGTTGATTGTATTTCATTTAATCATTTTTGGCAATTACTACAATAAATGATATGCTGCCAAATGTTTTCATTACATAATCCTTAACCCTGAGTCAACAATACACTATGTCCTAAAAAACTTCCAGAAATTGGTTCATAAAGCAGAATGCAGAGTTGAGGCAACAGTAGGTGAGGTTCTCAGTCCAAACAACACATTAATCACAATATGCTCTGGGTCTTCTCCGATGACATATTTGTCCCAGTTAGGCTTCAGGTCTTGGGAGCTTTCGCAAAGCAGCCATCACATTGGATCACTTGGTTATGCAAAAACATAGGGGTCATCAGATCTCCCAGGGCCATAGCACACACACCACACTGCAAACACACACACAATATTAACATTATACAACGAAAAGAGCCTTTCATTCAATATACAACAACACATATACAGTATGTTGTCTAACAGATAAATAGGAAGGCAGAACAAACCTGCAGACAGTCTGGGTGGTAGACCACCAGAGGTTCACTGAATATGATCCTGACCTTTCCATCAATTGTTTTGTCACAGAATGCACAAACAGATTTGCCATCCCTGCAGAGGAGAGAAAGTGTTAAAAAAAAGATGATCATCCTTGTCTAAGGGATCGTTTGGGTTATTTTAAGTAGGGTTGTATGAGGCACGTATGATAGTCAATGTATGTAGCTTCTAGTTTGGAGAAGCAAAGCAGAGTACCAGCACAGAAGCTAAGAAATGTACTGCTGTGAACAGGGTCAGAAACAAAAACATATTTTAGCTACTTAAAAAGGCCCACCTAAAAAAAAAAACAATGTCTGTTTTAGTATACACTATATCTGAAATATTTTCACCTCTTTACCTCACCGCCAGACAGCCTTTTCTGATGGGAAACCACCATAAAAGAGACAGATGTTGCTCTCTCCAAACCAACCAAACTCCACCTCACAGAACCAAGGAGTTGCTGGTTTACCACTGCCTCGATCTGTTAGTTTGTTTATGAGGTCTGGGTTTTAAAAGGTCAATTTGGATTCACCAAAGTCACACAAAAACTCAAGATTGAGGCAGCGGTAGACCAGCAACTTCTGTGTTATGTGTGGTAAAGATACTGATTTTGCCTCTGGAGTTCGTAGAGAGCAATATTTGGCTTATATAACATCAGTTTCCTGTCAAGGGAAAAGGCTGACTGACAGCAAAATAAACAGGGATAAATATTCTAAATATAGTGTACAATTAAACTGATATTGGTTTTTGTGGCTAAAATACATTTTGTTGCTGACCCTGTTTACTGCAGTACATTGTTTCTCAAAACTGGGGGCGCGCTGACCTCCATCTACTGTAGCTAATACACTGACTATCAATAAGTACGTCATACAACCCTACATCAACTAATTCAAAATATCCCTTAAACCTTTGTGCCTGAACTTTTCAAATTCTAAATTGTCTTTAAAGTGAGTCATTACCTGGTCTCATACAGACTTTGTGTGGATTGTTGCTCCTCTACAGGCTTTTGAGATATTTCAGAGCTACAGAAAACAGTCAGCAGAGAATTAGATGCATTTTATTGCACAAGTGAAAACATGTAAATATTTGAAAAACAGTAAACTTGAGGTGGTTCACTCACGTGTTGGTATGATCAGGCTGATGGTTCAGTGTCGTCTCCTCGGTGTGGGATTGTTCTGGATCTTTCTGGGATTCAGGAGCGACTTCAGGTGCAGGTGGCTCCAGATCTAATGCATCTGTCAGTTCAATGGGTCTGTCAGCTGCCTTATCATCTGAAGCTGTTACAGGTTCAAGTGCATCCTTGATGCTCAACTCCACCACAGGATCAGGTGTTGGCTCAACACTCTGCTCGACAACAGCATTATCAGCTGGCTGGACTTCACTCTCAACCACCTCCTCAGCCCTGGTCTGTAAAACTGGCTCTGCCGAGGCTGCAGACTCGACTTCACACTCCTCAGATGTGACTGCAGTTTCAGCTGCAAGTTGAGCAGACGATTCAGGTACAGTATCTGCCACTAAGTCAGGGACTGGTTCCACTCTGTCTTGGGGAGTAACCTCTTCTGCTGCATTAGTCTCAGGTGTTGACTCCACAGTAACCTCAGCTACAGCCTCAACAGTTTCCCCAGCAGCATCTTCTGGAAGACTCCCCTCTGTGGCAGATTCAGCAGCAGGTTGAGCAGGTGTTTCAGTTCCAGATTCTGCTGGTAAGTCAGGAACTGACTTCACGCTGTCTTGAAGAGCAGCCTCTTCTCCTGGTGTTGCATTAATCACATCACTTTTGTCAGGTGATGATTCAACAACAACTGCAGCAACAGCTTCAAAAACTTCTTCTGCAGCCTGTTCTGCAGGTTGTACCGTTGATTCTGCTCCTGCAGCTTCCAAATTTGTTGCGGTTGCTGGCTCTGTTTCAGCTGAAGATTCCTTTTGAGGTTCAACGACATCTGCAGCAGGGACTTCAGCAGCAGTGTCTTTACTCTCCTCTGTGCCAGCTGCAGCATAGGTTTCTGCAGTGGGACTTTTTATATCAGCATCTACATTTGACTGGTCAACTGCTATGTCAGCCTTGTTTTCTGCTGCTGTGTCAGCAACTGGTTGCTCAGCTGGCTCCAGAGGAGGCACTGCCTCTGAATATTCATTTGTTGAAGACTCTGGTTGTGGCTCGCCATTTGGTGTATGTTCTTTTACATGAACATCCGCAGAGACCTCAGCAGCCCCCTCAGTTTGCTCTATGATTGACTGGTCAGCTGTTGTATCTTCCTTGTTTTCTGCTGCTGTGTCAGCAACTGGTTGCTCAGCTGGCTCCAGAGGAGGCACTGCCACTGGATTTTCCTTTGTTGAAGACTCCTGCTGTGCCTCGCCATTTGGGATATGTTCTTCAGTGTCAACATCTGCAGAGACTTCAGCAGCCCCCTCATTGTGTTCTACGTTTGACTTGTTAGCTGCTGTATCTTCCTTGTTTTCTGCAGTTGTGTTGGCGACAGAATTTTGGGCTTTGGGCCTGTAACAGAGGGAGTTACTTATTACCAACTATGCAAAAAAGACATTATGAACCAAAATCCCTACACTCAGCATCTTTAAATGTACTCGCAGCTACAGTCGATAGAGAGATGCTCTCATACACTTACTTTGTATCGTCTGTGGTCTCCACTGTTGACCCCTCAGGCTGAGCATCTTTTTGAGAAGGAATAACTGCACCATTAGCCTTATTAGCTGCATCTCTTAAACAGAAAATAATAAACTTTCATTACATATATGTATATATGACACATGCAATATTTGGTTTAAATGCTCAGACTTAACTGAGATTAATAATGCAAACACTAAAACAAGTGGGTTTGCAATTAAAATTCAGCACTACATACCCTTCAGATGGAGTGAACTGTGTGTTTCGGAGAGGAGGGCTCAGAGGAGCATCTACTGATCTACAGGGTAAGAATGAGAAACACACCTTGAAGAGAACCTTGGCATTTATAACCTCAGAGCAGAGTACAAAACAGTGGAAAATTATATTGTGCTAATTAATTATCTCAACCAGAGAAAGATTTCATCAGCTTTAAACTACTATAGCTCCAAACTACCATCAAGGCCAAATGGTCTATACTGAGATGTTAAAAGAGCCCATTTTGAAAGGGATAATGTACATGTACAATATTAAGGCAGTTAATTTGTAAAACATATAGTTTCTTACAGAATATAGTGTCACAGATAAAACCTTATCAGCAAGGGACTAATGATGATGAGATGTCAGGAGTTATGGCAGTTTCAGACTATGACTCTGTTTCTTTTTTTTAATATAAGTGCAGTTCCTCTATAACCTACACAAAAACTGTTCTGACCTGCTTTGGAGGATGAGTACAACAATTACACATATAGGACACCAGCATACAAGCTAAGTGGTAAAAAAGTAGGGCCAGCTACATTGATTGATGCAGCAAAGCTGACAAATAGAGCCTTAAATGTCAACACAAAGTTTATTAGCAATGCAAATATCACCAAACACGTTGCACTGAAGTGAGGGGGCTGAGCTGTTTTCTTGAACAAGAAATTTGATCCAGTTACATGCATGAGTCAGTTTAGTCCCAGTTTAGTAATAGATGAGAGGGACACAAAATTGGACTGGAGTCAATTATGCCTTCAGTACCAACGTATCTTTGATAATGATGTAATTCTTGATTATATGGTCTTGGCCCGTCTGTAACCGCTGAAAGTAAAACCTTGTCTCTTCATTCTAATTAAGTGACTGTAATGACTCAAAGGAATAGCTGTGGTGTCTACAACAATAGATAAAATTGTGTTTTAATCAGTTACTGAAAATTGCAAAAATGCTTTGATGTCAAATGCACTGTATCTAATTAGGTAAGATAATGTTATATTTCCAAAAGATACCATTATAATTTGATCATCTTGTGGGGTCAAATTCCAGGTACATAAATGATTATTTTTATGTGAATTATCTCATTATTTATCCATAAAACCAGAAAAAATGCAAAAGATTTTAATTGCAAACATCACAAAAAGTCTTTGTAGCTTTTTTTATTTTATATGCGGTTATATATTTTTCTTTTTTTTTGCCTTGTTGTGTGGTATTTTGGTTGTATCTTTTGTATTATTTTTTGCTTTTGTTTTAATTTTGATTATTATTCTGATATTTGATATACCTTATTTTCATTCAAGTCTGATGATAGTTGGACACTTATTTTGTAACGAAAACTTTTATTTTGAAGACGCATTCTCTTCACATCCGGTTTTGATCTACTGTCTCCTGGCTTGTGATATGGCCGTTTCATGCTAGGCAAGAGGAAAATGTGAGACTCTGGTTAAACGTTACCGCGTAATTTCAACTTTCTGTAACCGACAGACATGTAGCGGCGACTTTAAAGGAAACACGGCCTCCTGTTTTTTGTTTAAGAGCTTAATTTTGTCTAAAAAAACACAAGGCAGAGTAAGTATACGGTTAGTTTTCAAACGCTACGGCTTGCGGCTTCACAGCCAACACAAGACGAGTTGTCTTCTGTCCTTCACTAAAAAATATAGGACGGCGACTCCCCAAGACCTGTAAGTCAGCTGGTATTTTAACTGTTTTCCCTACATATAAGAAGAGGTTAGACTGTGACTGATTGTGCAAGTACAATATCATTTTAATACCTACGTGAACTGGCACCTCCATCATGAACCTGAAGTAAAGTTAGCCTCTTATTCGAGCGGTGAATTTAAAGGAAACTTCATCATATCAGAGCTATCTCTCGGCTGATGCTCCGGTGTTACACCACGTGAAACTGTCCCAGAATCACAAGATCATTTTAAAGACAAAACGATTGTTTCAGATTGTGCGTGTTTCTATTTGAAGCTACTATTCTATTTGTGAAAAAAAAGAAAGTAAATCTTGACCGGATTAACAGGGAAAGTGTTAAGACAGTTTAAAATCAAAATTAAAACCTTATCAAATTCTGTGTCTCCCGAGTGGAGAAAAACAGTGAAATCCCCCTTTGTTTTAAACTGATAAAGTGAAATACAATCTTTAAAAGTTTTCATAAAATTCTCGATTTTCAAATTCAAATTTGACTAGTCTCTATTCAGGTATTGAAATGAAATGTAAAAGTGGCAGAAATGCAATTTACTTTGTGTTTTCACAAATAGAAGAAATCTGTTATTGATGTAAAATAGGGCTGCGCCAAATAGTTAAACTAAAACAGATTCTGGTTATTTTGACAGATATTCTAATATGAGCAATTTTCATTTTCACAAAAAAAGAAAATTTAAATCCTGTTGATGTGACATTTGTTGACTGGCAAAGATTTGTAAGCCAGGGCATCTCTGCTGCACTGCATGCATTACTTACATTATAATCCTATTTTGCACCAAGTTTTTCATTCAATGAAACATTGCACTCTCTGCGATTTGGATACTGCACTTGGCCACACTGTGATTTTGATAATAATTAACTATTTTTGCAGCACTAACATAAAACATGATGTAAATCTGGTTGTAACTTTTCAACATGATGTTAATCTGGTTATAACTTGTCCAAGAATGACCGTTTTTGATCTAGAGCTGGTTTATGTTTTCTGGATGGACAGAAAGTTGCACAGTGATCCCTTTTTGTTTTCATAGGTTGACTAGAAGTTTATCAGAAAGAAGGTCATAGGCAGTCTTTGGGCTCTTAATGAACGTTTGTTAACTTAAAGTGGTTCTACAACAGAGAATCAGCTGAGCAATATTGTCCCTTAAATTTCATTTAAAGGTGCTATTGATAACATTCAGCCACTAGAGGTTGTACTCCTCCTGCACTCTTTCATTCTATTGCAGTGGTTACCAGGGTGCTCAGAAACCAAATATCATACGCACAGACTTAAACAAAGCATTTATGAATATTGAACCAAAACTTTGTAAATGATTAATTCGTAATAACCCCATCCTCACCCCCCTACCCCAAAAAAGTGGTACTTATATTGTGCACCTTTCTAAATGCGCTGTGGAGATTGCCTACTATTTTTAAATATTCATTTATATGAAAATGTCATCAATAAAACCTTTAAATTCCCCTTTAATTAGTGAATAAGAATCCAACTTCAGCCTTCTGCCTCTATGCAGTGAACATGTATGTAGGAGATACTGTTGCTGTGGTTTTTGATAATTGCACTTGTAAGCAACAACAACAACTGGTAGGACAGTCGGGCATCTTGTAAACTAAACTTGACTCAGAATAAGGAAATGATATAATCCACCTCACCAGTCAGGAAAAATGCCAAACAGAGCTGTGTGATGTCTGTGGCTCACTGCTGGCAAGGTGAAAGTGTAGACGAAGGAGGATGAAAAGCTCTGTAGGTGTTTAATCTCACAGTGTGTATCACATTTGTTTAATGCATTATTCATGCCTGCGTCTCCTGTGCCACCCCAGAAAAAAATGCCATCAAGAAATCATCTTGACAAAATCGGGAGGAAGAAAAAGAAGAAATGGACAGAG
The DNA here is from genome assembly GCA_027495735.1 of Lutjanus campechanus. NCBI lineage: Eukaryota > Metazoa > Chordata > Actinopteri > Lutjaniformes > Lutjanidae > Lutjanus > Lutjanus campechanus. The sequence goes on along the minus strand of JAJHUR010080323.1, from coordinate 8,783 downwards.
GAGGCCATGGAACGTGCGCTGATTGAGGTGAAGTCTGGACGGTGTACGGTGAGACAGGCTGCCAAAGAGTTTGGAGTCCCTAAATCTTCACTGGGGGACAGAGTGAGTGGGCGGGTGGCGCCGGGGAGTCGCAGTGGGCCAGCTCAGCTTATAACATCTGCCGACGAGGAGCTGCTGGTGGAGTTCTCTTTGTACATGTCCAAGCATGGATTTCCTCTGACCAAGCAACAGCTGGTGTCCTTTGCCTCCTCCATTTATAAGCGGCAGCATCGGAGGGTGGCGTTCTCCAAACTGGGCCAGACCTGGTGGCTCAATTTTAGGAAGCGTCAAGAAAAGAATATTACCATTCAGCCAGCGGACAATGTTGTGCGTGGGAGGACGGTGTGTGTGAGGAAAGAAGCAGTGGATCAGTTTTTTCATTTACTCAGCACTGTTGTGGACGCTCACGGGCTCAGAGACAAGCCTCACCAAATTTTCAACTGCAACGAAACAGGCTTTCAGCTGGGCAGGAAGAGGGTGATTCTCCCCAAATCTGCCAGTCTGGGCTACAAGCCAGCCCCAGGCCTCAGGGACCACATCTCCGTCCTGGCTTGCTTTAGCGCAGCTGGGGAGGACATTCCCCCGTTTATTATCTATTCAAAGGCCTATCCAGGAGGGGTATGTTACAAGACACAAGGACCTCCAAATGCCCTCTATGGATGGTCAGACTCAGGGTGTGTCAACTCTGACCTTTTCAAGAAATGGTTCCTCAAACACTTCCTCCTGCACGCACCAAAGGAGCGCCCCCTCCTGCTGATTTTCGATGGACACAAGTCTCCCATAAACCTGGAGGTGGTGGAAACCGCTCGCAAGGAGGACATCATCCTTTTGTGCCTTCCGCCTCACTGCTCTCACATCCTGCAGCCACTCGACGCTGGGCTCTTTGTCCTCCTGAAGCAGCGTTTTGCGGGGCTCATAGGTGATGGTTGTGTCGCTGATACCCACTTTGCTGTCAGCAAGAAGGAGTTCTCAGGTGTGTTTAAAGGGACGTATCAGGTGGTGAAGGAGGAGGAGGGTGTCAGGACGGTGAAGGAGGGCTTCAGAAGGTGTGGCATGTACCCACTGAACCACTTCGCCATCAACGAGGGGCATTTAATGCCATCGCACAGCATGGGCCCAGCAGCTGGACCCTCCTTGTCCACATCCCATACTGTTGGAGACCTCACAGCTGCTGGACCCAGCCCCTAACTCATTACTACTCAAGACTGTCAGTCAGCCGTCAGTACATTTGAGGAAAAAGGTTGACTGCATAATTTAACCAAACCTGAATGAACGCTCCCTGCTTGAGTATCATGCACCACCTCCCCCAGCCTCCCCGCAGAGTGCTCTGTTTGACAGCTCGCCAGAAGAAAGGCGTGTGTTGATATTAATTACTTGTCAACATTGTGCTCAGATTGACTAGTTGAATGAAAATGTTTGAATGCTGCACAACAACAGTTCCCAACCTGTGGGGGGGTCTAAACAAGTCAAAAACATATATTTCTATTTTCTACATTCTCCAAGATTTCTCTATTTATTGCCTTTTTTTTCTTGTGAAATACTGGATATTTTCACTCTTTGTCTAAACTGCTCACAAATCATGTCCACATTAAAGGGATAGTTTGGATTTTTTGTGTGTGGTTGTATGAGGTAGCAGCAGGAGTACGTGTGTAGGAATCAATGTACTACTGTGTACTGGGCCAGCAGCAAAATGTATTTTAAAGAAAAAAAATCACTATCAGTTTAAGTGCACTCTATATTTAGAATAGTTTCGCGTCTTTACCTTGCAGTCAGACAGCCTTTTCTGATGGGAGACTGCTGTTAGATGAGCCAAATATCGCTCACCAAACCAACCAGACTCCATGGGTGAAATCATCGATTTTACCGTGCAGAACACGGGGGTTACTGGACTTCTGCTGCCTCGAACTGTTATTGTGTGACTTTGGTGAATCCTAACTATCCTGACTGACACACTAAGGCAACAGTAGACCAGCAACTACTGTGTTCTGTGAGGTAAAATGACTGATTTCGTCTGGTTGGAAAAAATATTGTAAATATAGCAATCATGTGCAATCATTCATGCAATCCCACTTCAAATAATCCAAACTATCCCTTTAAGGCCATAAGGCGTGTCGAAATGTCAAAAGTAGACTGAGTTGCTTCATTTTAGGGAATCGCAAGATGAAAGGATAGAAAACTACTGCTGTACAACAAATTCATTAAAGCTCTGTTTTTTTGTCTTGTGTGTGTGACTGCTGGACAGCCAGCTAAGCTAACAAACATCAGGCAAAATGAATTAAGATGTGCTTGATTTGTATTATAGTTGTTCCTTTACATTAAGTAGTAGACTTGTCTACAAGGTGTATACTGTGAGCTAGTTTTTTTCTAATTTGGTTCTGGACTGATCCAGACAAACTGTTAACTCGTTTAATGTATTCATGCAGCTATTAGCTAACATGTTAACAGATTCATCTAATTGTTCTTAACATGCTTACAGAGATAAAAGTACAGATTTGTCACATCATTCTCCACAATTACAAGAACTTGTACATTGTGAAAATGTAATATTGAGGTCTGGCTAGAATTATTATGGTCCAGTATCCATGCAGAGGATCTGCAAAAAAGATTAAGTGACTAAGACTAAGTGATTTCTCCTGTGGCGTTCAAACCTGCTGTGAAGCACAATGAGAGAATAGAGAGACACGTAAACAATGTTTTTTATACTGATAGCAGGGAAATTATATGTCTATGAAACCACTGTCTCAATTCAGTCGTGAATCCTTTTTTTTCTTGTAATCTGAATGTACTTGGCCCATTAGGTAGTTATAAAAGGAATATCTGAAATATGAACTATTGAGGAAAAATTAGCCCTTTTTAATTTGTGGAGGAGTCTTTTCTTTACACAGAAATGTGTTCAAATATTTAATGTTTTCTATTCACGCAGAATAATGGACCCTACAGGATGATCTCAGGGGGGAAACGACAGAATAAATGTATTTTTGAAATATTTTTGCAGCACAAATGTGTCCATAAGCTTAATAATTTACTAAAGGGTGTGTGTGTGTGTGGGTGTGTGTGTGTGTGTGTGTGTGTGTGTGTGCGCGCGCTTGTGTGCATGTGTGCGCGTGTTGCTCATGTACGTGTTTGAGTCAGGTGATGTAATATCAATGCAAGAGGTACAGCTGGCAACAATACACAGGCAGGGAACACCACTGCATGTATTCAGTTTGACTGTGCAAACGGTCAATAAATGTTTACATCTTTACAGTCTGTTAAAATATAAAGTAGTTAACTGATTATAGCTTTGCTTATTTGTAATTACTGAATACCACTCTACAGAAAATTATTTTGACTATAAGCTAATCAAAACAGCAAGATTACTATTTAACGCTGAGAATCACAAAAAAATGTCTGGTCAAATATTTATACAGCTCAAACTGGAGGTTCATATTTGTATAATATTTATTAGAAAGCTAAAAGGACTCTTGGTATTGAAGGGCAAACATCCAGGTGTTAGTTGTGCCTCGAGGGGAAATAACTCTAGTAAGAATTGTATTCATATTAATGCTTCATCAGCCAGCTAAAGTGCAGGTCAGCCTGCAGTCTACTGGAGGTCTTAATGGGTGTAGGAGAGCTGCCCAGGGCGAAGTTAATGTTTATGTATGTTGATATCACAGATGATGATCTGTGCCTGAAGCAATTATTTAAGTTTTCATTCACTGACACAACAGAGTCAAAGTTTGACTGGCAGAATTACACAGTTCCTCGTATTGAAATGTGCATCAGCACCACATTTTACAAACATTGGAGATGTTTCAGACAAGAGTCCGATGTGAAATATCACAATTTAATTTTTTTTTTTTTTCTGCATTGTTGAACCCAAAAATCAGCTGGATCGGTGATTAAATCTGTATGTATTATTACACATGATAAATTTAGCAAGCACCTGATTTACACACGACTTTTAAAATTGAATTTAGCCCTATCATGTATCATATGTTTACTAGTGAGAGGGAAAACAGCTTTCTCAAGCACTGAATCACTTTGAAGCAGTTGGTTTGAAAATAATTCAGTTTTGAAGCACATGATAAAGTCAGAAATGGCGACATCTGCTGATCAAATCCCTGGTACTGCATTTGTATGAATGGATTAAATCTGAGGCCATGATCAAACAGTTAGGATACAAGTGGTTTACCGCATGATTTTTGGGGTGGTGAAGCCAAAAATTACTTAAAGATAAGCATTAATGTTCACTGTAACACTCACTCAAACTTCTTGGCTGCGGACAGGACGTATGAACTCTGTCTTACTACAACAGGTCTGGTCTCCACAGCCTGGCCTGTCCTGCAAGACAGCAGCATGCTTGTTGTACCATTTCTCTCTCAAAATGTCTCGTGCTTGTGATGTAGAAAAACTAAAGAGGACCTGAGAATTCAGTAACAATGCTGTGATAGACGACAGCACATCAGCAGTGATGGAGTGGGATCAAAGTTTTGAAACGGTAATCTGCATTTTTGTACAAACCACATTGAAATTGGAACCCACACATTACACAGTGATGAGGTGGGATACTAAAACAAAATGAATTTTTATGTAATCATACGTTCATATTTTTTTATTTTTGAGGGGACCAGGTGGCTCGTAGCTCAGACGGCTCTTCTGGCATTTGCCCAAATTACCAGATGGCCAGTCCATCACTGCACATCAGCTCAATGCAGGAAAGCAAGATAACACCAGAATCTTATGTGATTCATTGAATTATTGCTTCAAATTAACATTTAATTTTTGAAGTTGTCACTGAAAATACCTGGCATTGTCTGGCTCTTTCTTATCCTCTTTTGATTTGTGGATCCAGCTGAGATCATTCTTCAGTGTAGTCCGCACCCTGGTGGTTCGAAACACCTTGTCTCTGTCCACATCTACACACACACACACACACACACACACATGCACAGCCACTTTCTGTAAACACTGATAATCTGATAAATGAATCAAATATTTCAGATTCAAGTGTGACTTACCTTGTGACATGGTGCCAAATCTTTCTCAGGTGTTCAACCTGATGAGGTTATTTAAAGATGAGGAAGTACAAGTTTATTTCAGGTTTGTTTTTTTTAAAACTTTCATTCGATAAAACAGTAATCAGTGTGTACAGCAGTATTTCCCAACCTTTTTCCTTAAAGGGACCCCCTTTCTATCACCGAGTAAACTGACGACTCCTGACCAAGTGACATATTTTAAAGATATTTTATATCATATTAAATGCATAACATTTTTAGGAAAAAAAAGTTTAAATTCTCTGATTCCAGCTTCTTAAATGTAAAGTAAAGTTTCTGGTTTCATTACTTGACAGTAAACTGAAAATCTAGAGCTAAATCTAGAGCTTTGGGAAACACTAATCTATGAGCAAACAGAAATTGATTAAGTGAGAAAAATGATTAAAGACAAAGATTAATCAACAATGAAAATGCTTGTTAGTTGCAGCTCTGTAATGAACACAGTAACTGCGAGCAGATAGGGCTGCAGCTAATGGTTGTTTTCATTCTCAGTTAATCTGTTGATTATTTTCTTAGTTAGTTGTTTGGTCTGTAAAATGTCAGAAAATGGTGAAAAATGTTGATTGTGTCATTTTTCCCAAAGCCCAAGGTGACATTAAATGTCTTGTTTTGTCCACAACCTAAAGATATTTGATTTACTGTCATAAAGGAATAAAGAAACCAGAAAATATCCACATTTAAGAATCTAAAATCTGAGAATTCAGAGCTTTTTTTCTTTAAAAAAAATAGTCAAACCAATGGATTAATTTTATTTATTTTTATTGTTTATTATCGTATTATTATTTTTTAATAATCAGACATACTTTATATGCTTCTTTTTTGACATATTCAGTGTTTTCTTCTCCCTGAAGCTCGGTCAATGTTCCATTAGCTCTTAGCTTGTTTTGCTTGTACTTTTTAAGCAGGATGAGTCTGTTTAACAGTGAGGGCTCTCTGAATATAGCTCGTGTTCAAGTCTTCACCAAACCCTTATCCTTGTTTTCTTTACATGTAGGCTTAAATGATAATCCTAACTTTAAAAATAACAAGTTCAATTGGTTTTCTTCCTAGAAGTGATAGAAATGCTGCAATATAGGCCTACTCTCTATATATATACATTCTTATACCTCTTAAAATCTCACAACCCTCTGTGCAGCTATGGTGACCCAAAGTGGGGGTTGAGACCCCCAGGTTGGGAACCAAAGATGTAGAAAACTGTGATACGCTGTATCTGCTCACTCTCTCGCTCTCTCTCTCTGCAGTGACTTCAGACTTGTGTAATGACCTGCATCTCATACACAACCTGTAATGCTGCATTCTGCATGGAAGTAACTCACGCACAATCTGACAGTGACATTGTTACTTACTGTCGTGGATTGCTATGTTCTGCTGGAGCACACATAAACATTGAAATTACACATTTAGGTAAGATTTTTTTTAATGCTTTTGTCTGTGCTCACCACATTTTCTGTTAAAATAAAACCTGTCTACTAAGGACATCCTGACAGAATCAAGTGATAATGTCGTTCCTCATAGACTCCATATTCAGTATCCACTCATTTGTCCAGAACAGTGACCTGCCTTGTGTTTATTGTGTCATGTCACATTGTGCATCTTGTCTGTATTTTCTGCGAGCTCCTGTTAACATTTTGACCTGCACTCAGTGTTTTAATCTCACATGATGAGTCTCATTGGAGACGTGCCAGCACCAATTAACCAGGTCAAATTCATTATGCATAGAAAATGAAAGCAATTCTGACTTTGTAATGACCCTGCATAGCCAATGAACATGAAATCAGAGCTAGAGTGAAGTCCATCCCTGCACCATGGTGTGTTCTCACCTGTTCTGGTCAGCTGTGTCGCAGTAGAGTGGCGCTGAGCCTCGTCTGGGTCTCTGCCTCACACGGGCAGGCGGGTAGATACATTTCAACCTGAGCCCCCACCCCCCTGTCATTTTGGATTCCACCCCCTGTTAAGTCTGAAGTGTCACACCTGGATGCTGCTGTGCAGGTTGATCGAGTGGGTGGGTGGGTGGGTTACTTGTCATGATAATCATGGAGTGGGCAGACAGGTGCCATTGTTTTAGTTAGGAGTTTCATGTTTCTGCAAGTGTGACATTCCAGAGTTGTTCAGATTTTTCACAACCACCCTTTCATCACAATGCATTAAAAATTGCTTTTTAACGCATTATTCTTCCTGCTTTTCTTATGAATGTGACAACCTTACACCCTTTAAACCAACCATACAGTTTAGTCCAGAGTGGTACATTTATTTTCCTCTGATTTTAGCCTTGTGCAGTGTGCTTACCACGTTATATCTGTGGGCAGAAATAAAACCCTGCAGCTCATTTATCTGAGGACATCTCCTAAGAATCATTTTAGTGTTGCTTCACTCTCAGCACCAAAGGAAAACACGTTGTTCCAGTTGGGGGGATGTCAGGAATCAAGAGAGACCTGATCTTAAACTATTTGGAATTTAATCTACTGCTCGATCACAACCTTTCATTTACACCAAAATACATCCAAGAGAAACATGCATCTGAAACTGAAACTATGAAACTGCAACAGGCACACTGACAAATTTAATCTCAATCTCACAATTTTCCATTTTAATACATTTAAATGTTCGATCTGTTGATTATCCACAGTATCTGGGACAATAAGGCTGAGTTTACACCAACAAGGATTCATTTAAAACCAGATTCAACTTTAAATTATGTTGCAACAAGTCTTTTAAATTTAAGAAACTTAACTTTTCAGCTAACTCATAAACAATAAAACGTTTTGTTAAGTAATACAGAGCAACCAGCAACTGAATTAATAATTAATTAATAATAGTTAAGTGCATAAGAGCTCTACTTAATTCTAAATCTAGATTTACTCATGTTAAACATCGTTTTTCTAAACACAGATTAGCACTAATCTTAAATAAAATTCATCTTTGCTGGTGCAACCTAGTTTTTTTTAATGACATTTCACCACAGCCCATTTACTTTCTTTTTTTTTCAGGATGGTGGCAGAAATCCAGAAACATCATCTGGGTGGACTGACCCTTTAAATGTGCTCTGAAAAAAGCACATTTGGTGTCTCTCTGTTTATGCATATTGTATTTACAGTAATGACTTGATTTGGTCTCCACACCATGAAATGTTTTTAATTTTTTTCCCCAGTGATTTACAGTTACATAGACAGAGCTTCAATGAAAAAGACACAAAAGATTTGAAGAAAAAACACTTTATGTGTAAAAACACCTACATTTTTCTGCTTTTCTCCCTCACACACACACACACACATAAGTGTATATACTATGACTAAGATCATATCTAACAAAGAGGTCTTTGTTTATATTTCAGGAAATCACAGTCACACTGTAACTTATTTGTTTGTCAGCAACAGTTCTTCGTTGTGTCTCCACTTTTCAAAAGGAGACTTTTTGTCTCCTGTGGGACAGTTTGTACTTAGGGTAAAAAAAAAAAAAAAACCTTTTAGAGACATAATATTTGAGAGCTGTGTGGAATCCAGCAGAACCTCCTCTGTTAGTTGGTTTGCTTCCTTGAACTTCAGCCAACATCTTCAGCAAAAATGCTTTGTATTCCTACAGCACATTATCAAAACATCACGGAGGTCGTCAAAGTGATACGTCGCATACAGTATATACAGACATGACATAGTATGTCAGTGTCTGGAATGGGAACAGGTGTGTTGCTCAATAGAAATTCTTGTGGAGAAA
>JAJHUR010080322.1:0-10690 GCA_027495735.1 Lutjanus campechanus | reverse complement strand
TAGGACAGGATTCGGGACAACTGCTTTTAATTCTGTCCTGAATTTTTCAGACATCTCGTCACCCTAGGCAGCCTCACCCTGGTGGGGCATACACTCTCAGAAGTAAGGGTTCCAAAAGGTTCTACCTAAAGGGCTGTTATTCTACCTAGAACCATTTGCTTCTGAGGAGAAGAGAGAGAGTCAAGGGTTCTTTGTAAGACTATGGGTTCCATTAAGAATCCTTTTCAATCAAAGCACTTCAAGTTTTTTGCACCATAACATAATAAGAGTTCTTGGTATAATTTCCTGGGTGGGTTCTAGATTTAAAAAACGATAAATAAAAGTGTTCTCCGTAAGACTAAGTGTTCCATTTCCAAAGAACCTTTTTTATCCAACGAACCCTTTTTGGAAGGGAGAGTTCTTCAATGATTGTTAAAATCTTTGAAGCACTCTTTCGTTAAGGGTTCTTTGTAGAAGGCCCTGGGTGGGTTCTAGATTTACAGAAAAAAAAGAAAAAGAACAGGACTAAATGTTCCATTAAGATTCCATTTTCATCCAAAGAACCCTTTTTTGAAGAAAGAGTTCTTCAAGGATTGCTGAAGTCTTTGAAGAACTCTTTTGTCAAGGGTTCTTTGTACCATAACGTGTGAGCTTTCTTGGTAGAACCCCCTGAATGGGTTCTAAATTAAACCACTGCAATATACAAGGGTTCTTGGTAGAACCCCTGAGTGAGGTCTAGATAAAATTATTGGAATATAAAAGGGTTCTCAGTAGAACCCCATGGGGAGGGGGGCGCTCATTATAGCAACCAGAAGGTGAAAAAGTTCTTGATAGAACCAGAGGGTTCTGGGTGAAACCATTAAACCATAGAAAGGTTCTCTGTGGAACTTCTGATTGAGGGTTCTAGGTGAAACCTTTCACAGATGGCTCAAGGTAAAACCCTTTATGCTGGGTTCTTGGAAGAACTTCTGAAAGATTTCCAAGTGGAAAAAAGCTCTAACAGGAATCAAAAAAAGGTTCTCCGACCAGGGGAGAAACATGGAGTGAAAATAAGTTGAATTAATTTAATTTATGTTGGCAAAACAAACAAGAGTTTGCTGATGTTATGGTGCCGACCTTTATTTCACTAAAATTCAACTCGGATTATTTTTTATTTGTTGCTTCCCGAGTCATTGTTAACGAGAGTTTTTTTTTTCAGCTTCAGCAGAAAAAGTTTGAGAAGCACTGCTGTAAGTTGAGCGAACAGTCTCTGAATAAGATGAGTAATTACATAATAGAGCTCGCTGAATTAAATTAAAAATTTACATAATTTCCCCTCATAGAAACATAGACTCATAGTTCATTCATTATGTATATATACTAAAACAACAAGCTCATATACGTTCCCGTTATCACTCTTTCTCTCTCGGAGCACTGATGCAAATGATTCAGATACCTACTTTCTGCTCTGTGTGTCTTTAATCTGTCTGTAGAATATTAGATCTCTACTACTGACCCGTCATAATGGATGCTCTCCATTGGACAATAAAGGTTTTTTAATTAGAAAGTCTAATTCTGCTCACAGGCACGTTAAATTCATTTAACAGAGGCACATTATTTATGAGAATGGTGGGGGTTCGTATTGGATTCAAGTCTTCTCAGAAGCATATTGCGCTGCTTGATTTCTCTATACGGCCGTTAGTCTACAGGGAGGCAACAAGAGTGAAGCAACAAGAATGATTATTTATTGATGTTGAATACTTGGTAGGCACAACGAAACATACTGTATGTCAACAGCTCAATTCAGGGCCTCTTCCTGCAGTGCTTGCTTGGTTTCGTTATGGCCGCAGTGTTTTCTTGCCTGTAAAGAGCCCTAATAGTGTGCTCACTGAAAATAACGAGGACATTGGAGCGGTTTATTTATTTATTTCATTTTTGTGCCTTTTCACATAGAGAGGGAGCTGTGAAATAAACAAAATCACATCAGTACAAACAACACATGTTGTGTGAAAAATATCTACTTAAAAATCCTTTTTCACAACAGGCAAAGAAGCTTTATGGGTGTCATTTGAGTGCTTGTAAGATGTTGGTCTTTTCCTTTTACTCTTATTTGAACATAAATGCCTCCTTCAGGGCCCGGTCGGGGGGGCACATTAGCTGGCGTCATCCCATTCTAAGTGTAATACATCAGACCGGCACAGAGGGGTATAGATCCTATAGATATCAGAGCAATTTGACGTGTGTTTGGATTACAGTTTTGAAAGGTTTGTGTGCATTTATTTCATGTTAAAGGGATAGTTCAGATTATTTGAAGCTGGGCTGGATGAGTGAGTGTGTTAGCTACAGTAGAAGCCAGTTCGCATGCCCTCAGTTTGGAGAAGCAGAGGGGAGCACCAGCACACAGACACGAAGCAATGCACTGTTCATCAATAAAAGGTATTTTAGACACTTAAAAAGTTTACATGTGTTTAGAATATTTTCACCACTTTACTTTGCCATCCAACAGCCTTTTTTCCTACGGCAAGAAACAGCTATATAAGACAAGTATCGCTGTCTCCAAACCAACCAAACTTCATAGACAAATTTCACCTCTGGGGTTTGGTTGGTTTGGAGAGAGAAATATGTAACTTATTTAAGTTCAGTTTCCTGTCAGAAAAGGCGTCTGACAGTGAGGTAAAATGGTGAAAATACTCTAAATATAGTGTACACTTAATATTGATTTTTAGGTATCAATATTAAGTGTACTTAAAGTAAGTGTACATTGATATTGATTTTTTTTTAAGTGACTGAAATACCTTTTTCTGCAGACTCAGTCCACATCAGTTCATGAAATCCCTTCATGATGGTGCCCCGCATCAAATAATCTGAGCTATCCCAGTAAACAAACCTTTGTTTTACACAGCAGACATGTCTAATAATTATTTCGCTACCTCGCCTGAACCCGAACGTTTGTGATGCCTTAATGAACTAAAGTTGATCAGTCAGCCGTCTTTCTGTCTTCCCCTGTCCAAGTGGATCAATGAGCTCAGTGGTCAGTACAGCTTATATTGAATTACGAGGTATCATTAGGAAAAATGTTGTCTGTAAATAACAAAACCTGTTAATAGACAATTGTTTGACGTAAGCGAGGCTGAGATTTGACACTGCTATACTGTAATGTTAGAACTGAACTCCAGCAGCCTCCCACTCAAGCTAACATTAGCTCTCCATCAGTAGTAACTGTCACCAGCGTCGTTTAGATGTTTACCACACTGACAGTGAATATTAATTTATCTTATGTGCTTCAAATCTCAGTGTGAAAGCCTCGGCTATTAATATGGTTCTGTCTAGCTTCTTATTCGGCACGATTTAAATGACAGAAGCTACGTCATATTTATTGTTGTCAAAAATGAAATTACACTGCTGCCAAAATAACGACGGTTCTCTGGAGGCTGACACGTTCTTACTGCTCTGCTTTTTGGGATTCTTTCATTTTCCGGGAAGGATGGAGGGCCGGGGATCTCGGTCGATTGTTTGTGCAACCTGCCACACAGCAGCTTTTCAGCATCACCAACCCCACCAACCTCCAAATCAAAATGGTTTAGATCAGAGGTCTCAAACTCACTGATGTTATTGTCATCTCATAATGGAGCCACTTCAACATTCAAGTACTGGAAGAAAGTGCAATAAAATTCTAACATTACTAACATATTTTTGTCACACTTAAAAAAAATGCAAACAGCAGTTTCTACACATATTTATATACATTAATTAGCTGTACACTGCCTTCCTGGCCAGAGAAGAGTTGTCAGTGTCTACACAGGTTCAATAAAGGCTCAATGAAGGACTGAATGCAATGAATAAAGGTTTGTTAAGCTTTTATTCTTTGATTTTTAGTTTACTGTGTTTTTTTTCTCCCTGTAGGCCCTGGCCATGGGTATGATGACAGAGTACTACCATTATATTTTTACCACCCTGGTGAGTCCACTGGCACTTCTTTTCTTATGTTGACAAAAGGCAGTCATACCACATACAGTGTTGTTGTTTATGACATATTTTGAAAAGCACAATCCACTTGATAATATGTGTAGTTTGAACTGTTTTCTCTTTATTGCTGCGCCAGACATTTACCTGTTTTTGCTTGTTGCACAGAAAAAATGTGTCCATCTGTCTGAGTGTCTGATGGCAGTTTTTCTACTCTGACAATAAAATTAAATATGACTCAACCAGGAGGCAGGTGCAGAAAAACATACTATTATTTTCATTTTCAGCAATGCATTTTGGACCTGAGCTACCACCTGAATTTGTGCAGATAGAAATAGATGGCCCTGAGAAGCTGAGTCATCGTCATGAAGTTGATTATAAATACGCTCTTTGCATTTTAAAGTGCCAGCTGTGAAACTTATTCTAGTTTATTTTCTAAATTCCGCACCAACCTTTTCACCCCACCTGGCTGTTCGTAACCCCCGATTGCAGGAAACAAAAGCAGTTGGATATATTTTATTCTGACTCTGGCAGCGATTGAAGTTCTGCAAAGTTCTTTGATCTAGCCACTACAAAGATTACTCGCTACGCTCCAGATGAACAGCAACACATCTTCGCTGAGCCCAGAGAACAGAAGACTGAGAGCTCAGATAACAGCCCTGAGCAAATGAGACTGTCATCCATTTGGACCATTATATAACAAACAAATGGCCCGCTGTGAAAGGCTGAGGTAAAGGTGGAGGAGTAGACTGACCTGAAAAAGACATATACCAGTGCACAGGACATGTAACTATCCCTTGTGCATCCACATAAGAACCCGGCTAGATGAAAGGGGAGTGAGTGACAGCAGGTATGTCATTGGACAGGGAAAGAGAATAGTGATTATAGGGCTGTTTCCGCGGCATGCTGCTGCTTGTCGGGGTGGAAACGTGCCTACTTTAACATCAGCCAGTGTTTGGCAGGTTGGAGGCCACTGTGCCGGCCAAAGCTGCTGTATACTGGTACTAAGCCATCCATGCTGCTTTCGGAATAGGACAGCAAACATTGACCGTGGCACCCCCATTCTGCGTCCATCACCTGCTGTTGCTCTGTCAACTGTGTTGTTGCATCCCAGAGACATCTGCCTGGTGAGATGCCAGACATGCTGCATGCAGGAGGACAATTGGGTTGTCCTTTCGCTTCCACATGATAGATGGCAGTCCACCAAAAGCCTGCCCGTAACCTTGAAAGCCTCGCCTTAATCATGGCGACTGCCTCAGCATGAGATAAAATAACTCCTGAAATACCTTCAACTGCTCTCAATTCGTTTGCCAAAGCTGCCACTCATATGACTGCTCTTAATTAGAGAGATGTGAAGCAGAGAGAGTATTCACTGATGTCACTTTCCCACGTGAACATGTCCCCGCAGCCAGACTGTGGCAAAACATCCTGCAACATGGCTGTCTTTAGTTTGGAAACTGCAAAACTCAGACGAAAACAAATGATTATCTGCTTTCAGTTAAAAGCAGTTGGACTCAACATTGATCGGTACAACTTAGCAAACAAACTGTGGTTTATGACATTAACGTGGTCAGGCAGAATCAGCTTTTCTGGCATTTATGTACCAGATTTTGATGCAGCGGAAATTCACAAAGCAAAGAATGCATGTAAATGCCTGAACATGTGATTGTAATCTTACTCCAAGGTGGAATTTGTTTGCAAAATTAAAGCGACAAGGACACCAAAGGATATTCTGGTTTTATGTGGATAGATCTGTATACATTTTTTTTTAAATTACATTCCTGGAGAGACTTGCCCAAATTCAGCAGCATTGATGCTGATGCAGCATTAATAATTGACCCTTTCTATGTCCTGTCTGTTTTTCCTCAGTTTAACAAACAGAACCTTGGTCAACTCTCTCCTTTGACTTTCCAGTTTCCTGTCTAGTAGGCTCGTCTATGTTGAAAAGAAGAACATTTTGAAGACGGTTAAGTTGCTAGAGGTCCTGTAAAACAGACAGATATGTATAGTTACATCTTGAATTAGCTAATGTTAGGAAAATGCTAGCAAGCGATTGATAAATTAGCTAGCTAGTTAACCAGTGTTTGGTAAACATTAGATATCCGATGTAACTAGTTAGCTAATAATTTACTTTGATCAGCTAGTTACCTAACGTTTAATTACAGAGAAAAATACTGGCAAACTAACTAGCTAATGATTAAAGTAGATTAGCTAGCAATTTAACTAGTGTTTAGCTAACTTAAAGAGGTACCGCACACATCACACACTAGCATGGATAACCAAGGCAGAAATATAGAGTGAAACAAAGTTAAATGAATATGATTTATGTTTTTAATTTATTATGTTGTTAATGATTGATAATACGTGTTTTTTGTCCTCTGAAGGGGGGCATGTCGGAAAGAGTGCTGCTGTATATGTTGCTTTAATAGGTCCCCCAGCAACAACTTGTAACCATCTTCAAAATTTGTTTTTCTTAGACGAGCCAGCACGTAGCATATCTTAGCAGCCTGCGGGAAACAGGAAAAGAGAAAACTGGCCGAGGTTCCTATGGGGCAGGACTTAGGAAGGGTCAGTTGATAAGTAAACCAGCATATCTGACACAAAATGGCAACCGCAAATCAAAGTTTCAGTGCCTGGATTCCAGGTGTTTCTCTGTATTGCAGCGACCCATTTGTGTTTAGCAGTAAGCCAGACTTCTCTAACTCCCACTCAGTAGTTGTTTTTTTTTGCCACTCAACATATCACATTGTGATGTCACGTGCATACCCTCCATAGAGATGTACAAGCAAAGACGAGAGATTTATTATATCTGCAGCTCAAGCACATCTCGATTTGTATCTTTATGTATACAGGACCTTTTTGCCCTCGACATGGAACCGTATCGTTACAGTGGAGTCAACATGACGGGGTTCCGCATCCTCAACACAGAAAACTCTCAGGTGTCGTCGATCATTGAGAAGTGGTCAATGGAGCGGCTACAAGCACCACCCAAACCGGACTCAGGCCTGCTGGATGGATTCATGACGGTAGGCATAAACCCTTCTATGCCGCTTTTGTAATGGATGTTATGCTATGTGTGCAAAAACATGCTTACATTTCATTTATTGGTTTATTTACAACAGGAACAGTGTAAAATAAGGACAGATTAACATAGTGTGTCATTACCAGACCTTAATGACAGCATGTTTGTTTGTTGGTCAACAGTTTTTTAATAGTAGTCTTAGAAGTCTTAAAACTAATGCACTTTCTGATATTTGTTGGGATGGTATTCCACTGTTTTTGCTGCTGTTGAGAAAGCAGTTTGACCCTGTTTTTGAACAATGTTTTATACAGCAGTCTCTCCTTTGTTAATTATCTTGTTTGCTTTTTTGCCATCATGAGCTGTTATAATGAATTGTTTAAGGGGTGGGGGGTAAACCATGTAGTATTGTATAAAACAAAACAAACACTGGTCATGAACCAAAAATTCAGAACAAAGTTTAATTTTTCAATAATACTGAAGTTGTGATATGAGTGTGTTCTTCTGTCCAGTGCTTTAAGTGCTTGTTTATACAGATTACGAAGTGATTACGTTGTTGTTGTGCACGTCTGCGACCAGGAGGTGGTACGCTTGAGTTGAATATGTATGACTGCATCATCTGCATACATTTGTTTCTGTACATCAACACAGATGGTTGAAATATAACACATATATACCAGAGTCCTGCACAGGTCCAGTTTTGCAAACCCGCTTCCCCCATTCCTGTAAAAGTTGAGAACCAGAAACAACCCGTTGCACGCAATTATCTCTAATCCAAATCCGCACGCGCCCAGAACTGTGAATCTAAGTCCTGCGATCCGACCCACACCAGTGAATAAACACACAAACAAAATCACTCATTTGTGTTCTCAACTGGCACAGCACCTGTGCTTCTGCAGCTGTCAGTGTGTTTCCATAGTGACAACGAGCCTCGCTTGTAACTATTAAAAGCTAATACTTATTTACTTACTTAAAACTTTTTACAAGCAGCAAAGCCACTGACAACGTTATTCTCGCTGTTTTGCAGTGCACCAAAATCCTCCCAAATCTCCAACTTGGTCTTTCGAGGCTGTATTGTCCACATTTTGTCATTTTCCACTGGCTACTTTTGCCATAATGTCCTCAGTGTAGCAGAAGAGGTCCTAAAATGGAGCCTTGAGGTACTCCAACTGTGCAAAAAGGAAGACTGATGACTGTTTATTCTAGTGCACTGTTGTCTGTTGTCAAAAAAGCAGCTCATCCTTGTATGTTCACATGACCTAAATCGATTGGGAGCCATATGAAGTGTGACAGCATCTTTCAGGGTTTTATGCTGCAGGCACTTGTGATATAGAATAATTTTTATGAGGCTTGTTGACAATAGACTGAAGAAAAATCTATCTTTTTTTAAAAATATACCGTAGTTTCAGAGAAGAATGAATGAGCAGCACTTGTCAATCACAAGTTCCATGGTACTGGGTTCCTGGGGTGGGCGCTCGAGCAGCATGAGCACCCTCTCCATGGAGCCTTTGGGTTGGTGCTCCTGGGTCTAAATGCTCAGTAATGAGCCGGTGTGAATGGTAATAGCCGTTTATCTGCCCTCCTGCCTCTCCTAACTCTCCTCTGGGAGCGTGGCCAAAATATGACAATCTGTCAGTGCTCATGCAGAGAGAGGGAACAAATTGGATGGAAATTATGGCCTTGGTTTTTTAGGATGGCTTCCAAAAAAGCATGGGATAAGGTGATTTGAAAGTGAAAAAGGGAATGGAGCTCGTCATGGACATTCAAGGTCCCTCTCTGGGTCTGTTGTTGTAAACAGTCAATTTACTCCACCTCCCTCGCAACACCTTCCTTGCAGACAAACACCCTTTTTTTCCTCCTTTCTTTCAGCCAGCCTTTCTTTGTTCTTGCCAGATTTGAGATTGGGTATCAGAAATCGGTGTCTTTACATCAAAGCCTTCAGGACAAGCCTTTTGAATTAGACACGGTGCATGCTGCCTATTCATATATCTGTCACAGCCTTAATTCACGCTTACAAGTGATGAGAAATGGAAACACAGGAGCAGTTATAGAAATCAGTGTGCTTCTTTCTTTGCTTTCCTAAATAAATCCTTGTTTACTGCAACGTCTTGCCAGAAACATACAGCACAAACTGCTGTAAATATAGAAATATCATATTTTATTTCCCTCAAACAACAGAACGTGCATCCTTTTCCCCAGGCACTGCAGAATATGTATGCAAAAAGATTAATGCAACGCACAAAGAGGTTAAATCACTTGTGTGTTTTTTTTTTCCTCCACCGGAAATTAATGGATATTAGTGGCGAATGTTGGATTGATTAATTACATTGCATGAATCATTTTGTCAGATCCTATAGTCCATATTGACATATCTCACTGGACTGGAACCGGAGTTAAATAATAAATAGTACGTCCAGAGGCTCATGCAAGCTTGATAAAGTACTTCATTAGAGTGCTCTATTTATGAAATCCCGGCTCTGATGTATTTTATTCTTTAGAGTCTTCCACCCTGAGAGGATTCCTTATAATGAGTGAATGAAGCAATAGCAGCCTGAATATAAAAACATTGTCATTTTAATGGTACTGCATAATAAAGGCATAATGGAGAAATAGATTTTAAAAAATAGACTGTATAGCTACGTTATAAATGTATGGGTTAAAATAATATTTGCTTTCTTCGTGTCTCAGATGTGTTTAATTAATTTGTAGATTTGCCTGACATTTATGCTACAGTGCTCTGGGCAGAGGAGCCACCTTGAAGGGTATCATTAAATTAAAGCGATGGACGGATGGAGGGAGGGATGGAGGGATGGAGGGAGGGAGGGCTGCGGCAGCCAGTGTTTGACCTTCCACCCCCGACCCTCCCTCCCTCCAGCCTTTTATTTCCTCTCTTTCATACCTTCTTTCTCATTCTCTCCGCAACACAGAGAAGCCTTGCTGGGCTCGGGGCTTGTTTGTGCTCGGTGACCAGGCAACAGTTGTGTAGCGATGGTTACCAGGACAACGCCTTCCGTGTCACCTTGTGATTTCATGAAGGATTGATTGACTGAGATGGGAGGAGGAGGAGGAGGAGGAGGTGGTGGGTGGGGAAGGTGAGATGCTGGCGGCAGGAGTGGGGGGGTTGATGAGGAAGAGGAGATTGGGCAGGGATAAATGGGGGTGGGGGATGTTCTGAGCGCTAAGAGGTGCATGCGATGTTTTGTCACGCCACTAGGCTCGCATTAATGCGGGGTATAGTGTATAATCACAGTGACACTCTGTGCCTTGGGTGAGGCCGAGTGTTGTCTCAGGGAAGGCTGCATAATGAGAAGTCCCTCCTCGGCCCAGGCATCCTCGCAGCCACAAACACGCTCGGCCCCTGCCTCCTAACTCTGTTTGTCAGGGGTATCTCTGACACGGAGGGGTGCATAATAAGAGGAAGGGGGTATGCTAATTAGTCCACTTCATTTGTGCGGGGACGTGAAAGTGTGGGTGATCTCGTCTGTTTGTGTCAAATCTTTTACCACATCCCCCCAGAGTCATTTGAAGCTCAAATTGTTGTTGTGAATAAACAATAGATAGATAGATGGATGGATGGATGGATAGATAGACGTTTTCCCAACTGACTATGCTCATATTTTGTTGATTTGGTCCTCTTTCCTTGCTTTTTGTGCTTCTACCATGGAGTACTAGTAGACTATGTGGGTAAATTGTTTCCTTTTTGTCAGTTTTCATGATCATGAGTCCGCACAGGGTGTTTTATTTTGAAAA
>JAJHUR010080321.1:0-33399 GCA_027495735.1 Lutjanus campechanus | reverse complement strand
GGCTGGAAAGCCCACTGTATGAAATTAAAAATTTGTGTTTGAGCACAGGAAGTCCATACATATCCCTTTAAAGGGGTGCCTCTGTGTCTTGGGGGTTAAGACATCATGAACATCAACATTTCCCATTTGAGTCTGACTGGGTACCTTTGTTGCATGTTGCTCTCTCCATCGATTCAAATACCCATCCCCCCCAAATCAAAAATATAAAAAATATATAGTTTTAAGGTGTTTTTTAATCAAAATGCTAGTATGGACAGCTGTCCACTTGCTCTCACAGTTCTATTTTTCAGTATGGAGCTAGCTGGTGTGTGATGCTAAAGTTTTTCCATGATAGGTAGATGCTTTTTCTTTTGAATGAATCATTTTCAGTTGTTACAATTTTTAAAACATTTTTGGAATAGTCATTTGTGAGTGGTATGTGATTTTAATAAGTGTTACATAACATATTCTAGCATTTTTAGACATTTTAATATAGAAATGTTACATAATACATGTTTGAAATCATGTAGAAAGAACAGAAATGTAATCCAACAGCTGGTAAATTAACTTGTTAAGCATCTGAATATGATCTAAAGTAAAAGTGCCATTCCAGGTCCAACACGTGGACCGCCTCCTGAGGACGTGGTCCGATCCAGTCCGACCAACACAGAGCGCATGGATCCCAGCCATGACATCAAAGACATCATCAAGCAGCACCAGCCCGCCAGTACAACAACTTCTACTGGACATGCAACACAAAAGTAACTCGCTCATGATTTAACCTAACCTAAATTTTGTTACAGTATTTTGTCTGTCTACTTATTTGCTTCTTGTCCTGTGTGTGTGTGTGTGTGTGTGTAGGAAAAGTGATGGAAAGATGTTTACGAAGAAGCCAGACCCACACGATGAAGCTATGGAGATCCTTAAAGATCAGATGGCAAACCCACCACAACCGGTACCCCAGCTCTGCTCTCACCACACACATGCACGCACGCACACACACACAAAATATCTGACCTTTCTTTTTTAATGTCTCAGAGTCAGAAGAAGCCTCAGTCCTCTCAATACAAAGAAGAGGGAGGACTTAAGGTTTCCAAGACGATCAAGTCTCGCCCTGCGGGGTCAACTAGCTCCAACATAAGCCCCGCCCCTCCTCCAGGTGAACCTTTCACATACTATGCGACATAAATATGGTTCTTTATCCATTTCACACTTGCATGTGAATCAGTATGGGAAGTAACAAGAGTCAAAAATCCTTGTGTGTGTGTGTGTGTGTGTGTGTGTGTGTGTGTGTGTGTGTTTTCAGTCTCTAGAGAGTTGCCAGTAGAGGAGGAGATCATTCAGACTCAACTCCACAGCAGGACCAGTGATGAATATTACACTTACTCCAATGTCCCCTGGAAACTCTACATGAGGAAAGAGGTACCATACCATGAATGACACACACTGTAAAAACTGTATACATATAATAGATCACCTTGTACTGAACATGAGACTCATGACAATGCTCTAATGTCATCATATTTCATAATTACTTCTTGTCTGTAGGTTTTCTATCCTAAAGAGACCTTCAACAACCCACTGATTCTGGACCTGATCTTCAGACAGGTTGATTTATGTATTCATCATTTATTTACATTCGCTTGTTTCATTTATTTTGGGTTGCACTATTTTTCAGTACATTAAGAAGATGTAACGAGCTTTGCTTTGTATTAAATTAGACAAAAAATACAAATTAGACAGCATTAGATCCTTATTAGACTTTATAAGAGGCTAATTAGGGACACATTACAACAGAACTTCACCATTGTTTCCCACTGTTAGATGATTATTAGACTTTCTTAGTGTAAGTAGAATATGATACACCCACTGTGATTCCCAAGGAAAACCTGCTATTTTTTTAGTTCCAGCTGGGAAACAGATTTTTGGGTTTGGAACCAGTTTGTTTTGGGTGGAACAGTTCCATATTGGTGGAAAAGCCTTTACGAAAGTCTAATAAGGGTCTAAAAGAGGGAAACAATACACTTAAGTTTACAAAACAGTTCTGCTGTAATGTGTCCCACATTACCCTCTAATTAAGTCTAATAAAGGGTCTAATACTGTCTAATAAAGAACATATTTTTTCTAGTTTTCATTTAATTTGATACACTGTATGGCTGGTTATGTCATATTAGTGTACCATCACATGTGTGGTGGTGGTGTCTAATTAGGGTATAGTTGTGTTTGTTTACTGCGAGTCCAGTTTATGTTAATTATGCTAGTTAAGATGATTTATTGAAAAATAAACTGTCCTTTTAATGTATATTCTAGCATTATCATTATTGTAAAAGAAAACATCAGATAGTACACTTTTAAGTACTTTATCTGAATGTGTTTGTGTTCTGCAGGTTGTCCATGACACGTTCTCTGAGGCCTGCATCCGTATCACCCAGGAGGAGAGACAGAAGATGAAAGCTTTATTTGGTACAAAAGAAACACAGATCCTTAAATGATTTTATTCTGTGGTGTAATGGCTCATAGATCCTACCTTTGACAGTATATGAAAGACTTTTCAACTTTTAAGATCTGATCACTTTTAAACCTTTTCTCTTTTTTGACAGCTGAGAACAAAGTGGATCAGGTTTCAGGAACACATGATGAGAATGTGAAGAAGAAAGTGGTCGCCATGGCCCGAGACTCATGGGATATTTACTTCTCCCGCCTCTTTCCAGCCTCTGTGAGTTCTTGTCTCTTTCTTTCTAAGGTCAACTGAAAAGTGCAGAATAAACCTGAAACAGCTTCCTGCAGTCACTTGGCTAAATAGACACTTGACCATTTTGTAGTTATAATAGTTTTGTATTTTTCATTAGTTTTTATTTTGTTTCATTTTTGTATTATTATTTATTATTTTTATTATTTATTTTGTTATAAATTTTTGTTTTTAAAGGGCACGATTTAAGAAGTTTGAATAGGTTTTTTAACCAAACTGACAAAGACAAAAACTAAAGACATTTACTGTACAGGGTTCAGCATTAACTGTGGCCCACTGGCCTATGACCGCAAAAAGTTACTCTGTGTCACGACTCTGGGATGAGCAAAGACTCTGAGGCGAGATTTAGATCAAGACGCAGGAAGTAAATACAAAACACATGAGGGAACACAGTGGCTGTCAAATTAAACAGGAAATGACTTCAAACTGACAACAATCAAAACAATCAAACAAACACAAGGCAGTACTGGTTGCTAGATAGCTACCAATATGTCAGGGCCACTGAAGTCTGGGTTTACTAAACCTACTCAAACTGCTAACACAATCCTTACAGGAGAACCAGAAAAACACAAAAGACGTACAATGAAAAAACAAAATGATGGAAGCGGGAGTTTAAGTGGCTACAACATGATAGATCTTAGGATGTAATGTACTGCAGTGTGTGCTGCCAGTTTCCTCAAATAGCTCATTTTTCATCTGAAACAAAAGTGTCACAGTTAAGGAAAGCTGCGTTAGGTTGTGTTAAACTGCCTTTTCTCTTATGTTTTTACATAAGTTTACATTCGGGCCACCATAAATGTGCTTTGGCCACCAGATTTAGGGATTAGTTTATGTGTTTTCTAAAGTCTAATTTTTATTTACTCTAATGTTTATTCAAATCCTGTTTTAGGTTTTGGTCTAGTTTTAGTAACTTATAATAACCTTGGCCAGTGCTCATTTTTGTATGTGTGTGTGTGTGTGTTCCAGGGCAGTGTGGGGACAGGAGTGCAGGTGCTGTCTGTGTCTCATAAAGGCATCAAGCTGCTGAAGATGGTGAGGAGCAGCTCTAATGCTCCAGACTACTTCAGAGTGCTGAGGCCCTACAGGTGAGCCTCATAGACAAAAAAAACAAAAACATAGACATTAGTTTGTATGTGATGTGAACCATAGATCATCGACATCTCAACAGTTTCAAATTGAAATTAGCCATCGATAGTTGTCTGTAAATATGATTATGCTATTATGAAAGTCTAAATTCAAACAAAACACCACGAAAAGTAGGTCAGGTGACCTTTTTAACATCCTGTGTCCAGTTCTGCAGTGATTTGACTCATTTCTCTTTCTCTGTAATTCCATATTGACTTCCTGGTTTTTGCACATCACTTCCAACGCAGCTACTCGGACATCCTGTTTGTGTCAATTCCTTCTAAGAACATGCTGGAGTTCAACCTGACCAACGAGAAGCTGATCCTGTTCTCGGCCAAGGCCCCGCAGGTCAAACACATGATCGACTTCTTCCTCACAGAGCTGAAGAAGGTCAGAGGGTGTGTGTGTGAGAGAGTGTGTGTCTGTGTGATAATCAGTGGTGGAAAGAGTACTGAAAAATTGCTGTTACATTACTGAAATATTCAATTACAAGTAAAATCACTGGTGTAAAACATGGTCTTATTGAGTCTTGGTGTTCTCTTAGACTCTGAACTAAGCTTCACTCCTCATATAAATAAACTGACCAAGGTGCATTTTTCCACCTCAGAAATGCTGCCAAGGTCTGGCCATTCCTGGCTCAGTAAGATGCTGAATAACTAATTCAAGCAGAATGGACTATTGTAATGCACTTTTTACTGGTCTTCCAAAAAAATGTCCATTGGCTGCAGCTGATCCAAAGTTTTGCTGCTAGACTGTTAACAATAACAAAGAGGAGAGAACATATCACTCTAGTTTTAGCCACTGAATCAACGTGTCCACTAGAATTTATTTTAAAGTGCTTCTGCTTGGTTACAAAGCTCTCAACAGTTTAGGACCGTCCCACATCACAGATTCTCTATTGTTTTACGTTCCCCCACAAACTCTTAGATCCTCTGATATCTAGATATGCAAAACTCCACCAAAAACAACATCAGAGAGGCAGGCTCTATTGTGTAAAACAATGACATTTAATGGCTGAAATTTTGGACCATTGGGGATTTTTCAGCATGTCAGTGTCAAACATGTCATGTCTCTGTCAGGACTCAGAGTACATGGTGGCAGTGAGGAACTATATTACTGAGGACAGGTCTCTGCTCAACTTCCACAAAGGGGACATCATCCGACTGCAGCACATGGATGGGCTCGAACCCGGTGAGATGCACACTCAAAAACACACAAAACACTGCAGCTGTTGCCAGAGTTGTGCGGAGGATTGGCCCAGTGATATCTTTGTAGACCTGTTTTCTGCCTCTGTGAACCATGCACACAGTATGTCTCTGCTTCTCTGTGCCTCATGCCATGTCTGTCATGCTGCATGTGTGCGTATGTCTGTGTGTGTGTGTGTGCGTGCACTCAGGCAAACACTACGGCTGCATAGTGAGGAAGAAGGTCATGCTTCTGGAGGAGCTAAAGAGAGACACTCCTGAATTTGGTGGGTGTGGCATGACTGTTACAGCCCGGTGGGATCTGTTGTGTGTGTATCTCTGAGTGTGTGTGCGTTTGCTTTGCTGTATGGTTTGGGTTTGTTTCTTTAGTTGAGCCTTAACTTCAAAAAGGAGAATTGAATTGCTTCTTTTGAAAGCTGAAAAACATCAACAGAATATTTTTGAGTTTTGTCTGTTGGTCACAAAAAAAACCAAAAAACATTAAAGATATGACTTATGGCCTTTTCTGTGTTTTGCATGTGTCAGTTGTAACATAGGCTTCTTCTGTTGCGTATGAACCTTTTAGTGATTGTATCTCCTGTGTGTGTGTGTGTGTGTGTGTGTGTGTGCAGGCTGGCGGTTCGGGGCTGTGTATGGAAAATCAGGAGTTTTTCCCAGCGACTACGTCCGTCCTGTGGCTGCCCCGGATTTCCTGGTTCTCCCAGCTGATCGGGTGGAGCCTCGAGACAGGCAGGGTCGAGTCGCTGCATCTGCTGCTATTGCCGTGGCGATGGGCTCTGCAGTAGCTGCCCATGAGCTTGACCTCTCCACAGAGGTGTGGACCATAAAACTGTTTAATTATGTTACAGCAGCATTTTTCTGAACTACTGTCCAACAAAGAAACATGATGCTTTTTCAGCTTCCACAGTACATCAGGAAGAAAAAAAACTAACAGATTTCAGCCTGAACTATACCCCCATATTATGATATCAGCCACTGTTTATATGTAGTATATGTTGGTCTGCAGAAATGGAAATATTCTTTAGATAATTACATCTTTGGTGATTCTGTAAGTGCACTGCTACTTAGCTCTTTACTGCTGTGTGTGTTTGTGTGTGTATCAGGTAGTAAATGAGATGTATGGGGACAGTGTGAGCGTTGAACTGGACGAACTACCTCTGCACAGCGGCCAGTACCACATGGCTGAGTTTGCCAAGAAGTACTTCAGAGAGGCACAGAGGAACAGAAGGTCAGACACATAACATAGATGTGCCATAATGTCTTCATTTTAAAAGTCTGTAGTAAACCTTGGTTGCTGATTGCTGCTTGTATCTTGCCCCCAGTGATCAGAAAGCCAAAAAGGGGAAGGAGGGAAGGGACCCTGTTGACATGGTCAAGTTCTCTAAGGTAAAAAAAAAAAGTGTCATCAAGGACAAATTTGTCCATGTTTTTTGTATTCCTCATTCCTGTCCACACTGGGATTTGAAAAAAAGGGAAATATTCCCCACCTCCCCTTCCACCGTCCACATACACATTACATTTAGACCATTCACATGTCTCACACAGTAGATATCTCATAGTTTTGACGTTTTAACTCATAATTATGACTTTTTAACTCACAATTTTGAATTATACTCTCATAATTATGACTTACTCTATCAAAGGGGATATTTTTTTACTGGCAGAAATGGGTGTGCTCCTGAGCCAGAGAGCAGCTCACTCTGCTCAAGTTTGTAATCCCACAGACTGTCCCTTCACTTCAGCCAGCAGCTGGAAAGAAAGACACAAGGAGTTACTGAACTTCTCTTGCAGTGTTAATATAATGGCCAACATGTACATTTACTGCCTCTTGACAACTTCATGTCTAAACTTGAATGCCTCTGCTATGATCGGCACCTGGCTGCTCTGAGTCCAGCCACCAGTACTCTCTATTGCTTTATCGGAGGGGAACGTAGCAAACGCATCAAATAAGCC
This sequence comes from Lutjanus campechanus, assembly GCA_027495735.1. Lineage (NCBI taxonomy): Eukaryota > Metazoa > Chordata > Actinopteri > Lutjaniformes > Lutjanidae > Lutjanus > Lutjanus campechanus. Next base: position 26,388 of record JAJHUR010080321.1, on the reverse strand, counting down.
CAGCATGCTATTCTACCTTGGAATTCTTCCCTATTTAAACTGGAGGACAGTGGTAGAGAAGGGTAAAATTCATGAGAATCTTTATCTTAATTTCTAACTACTAACTATGCACAAATATATTTCTTTACACGTTTTCTCTTCAGTCTCCGATCCAGGAGTCTCTGATTGACTTCTCCGACAGTGGGATGAACAGAGTGGCTGCTGACATCTTTATAGGTGAGAGGAGAGTAAAGAGAGGAGGGTTGGATACAGATAAGGGGTGGAAGAGGAAGGTAGAGAAGTAGTTAATAGCTACAGATGCTGTTGTAAATAAAAAATACTGGGCATCAGATCAGATTTATGAGATAATTCATGTTCATAGTATTCCATGTTGACTGATTGCTTTTGTCCAGCCATAATGAAATTCATGGGAGACTTCCCACTGAAGGGTCAGACTGAGCAGGACCTGGTCACCTCTATACTTAAGGTACACACACACAAAACCACACACACACTAGCACATAAGCCTGAAACAAACCAGCATTAATGTGTTTTTATTAGCTTTATTTAAATGTCTGTCTTCCTGTACATATGTATCTGCATCTTTGTCACATGCTCCTTCATGCATGTGCTCATAAATGTAGTTAAGTGCTGACCACGGCCTGATAAAGGATGAAGCCTACTGCCAGGTGATGAAGCAAGTTACTGCCAACACCAGCTCCAAACCGTGAGACTCTACTCTGCTAAATTTTACATCACATACAGACTGACGACTTCATCAGTGTTAGCGTTGCCATTGAAGTGCTTAAATTTACAGCTGTGTGTACTGTAATCATTTGTTTAGGGACAGTTGTCAGAGAGGATGGAGGCTAATGTACATCCTGACGGCTTTCCATCGCTGCTCTGATGTTATGAAGCCATTTCTGTTGAAGTTTCTGCAGGACGCCTGTGCCAGCCCCGGGATGCAGTATCAAGGTAGACAACCCATCAGCGATGTAACACATCACACTCATCAATCCATCACTAACAGTCTGACACTATTCTTCCTTTACCTAAGTACTGATTGGCTGCTGCTGCTATTAATTGACAGGCATTGCCAAGGCATGTGAGCAGAATCTGAGGAGGACTTATCAATATGGCGGACGCATACAGTATCCCAACAGTATGGAACTAAAAGCTATGCTGGTTAGTCTCTAATTCAGCAATGCATGTATATAGCTTGAAACATGTTCACATATGCACCAAACCCAAACTATTAACATCTGCCCTCCAATGGGTGTGGTATTGATACGCTTCTATTTAAGGTATCTGTCACGTTTAAGTGTTCATTTAGCAGCTTCTTTCCTGCTCTCGGTAACATGCTGTTGTTAACTCATGTGACATTTCCCTTCGATTGGGTGTTTGTGTGCAGGCTGGGCGGAGCTCCAAGAGGCAGCTGTTCCTGCTGCCAGGTGGGATTGAAAGACACTTGAAAATCAAGACGTGTTCTGTGAGTGCAACACACGCACACACATACACACACAGATTCGTGTTTCCATTATTTCACAGGACATTACACTGACTGACTGTATCTCCTATATATAGGTTGCTTTGGATGTCATCGAGGAGCTTTGCTATGAGATGGGACTGCACAGGATGGAGGCTTTGGATGAATATGCCGTCTTTTTGGTCACACACAGAGGTAACAAGGATCCTGCTTGTCATAGTGAAGACCTTACATTGCCAACACTAATGACATACAGAAAGACACGGCGGAGGGAAAGGTAGCTAACTGAAGTGTGTTTCTATCTGTGTAGGTCAGAATGTGCGTCCACTGAACAAACGAGAGTACATCCTGGACATCGCGACAGAAGCAGAGCCAGTGGACGCCAACTACAGTCTGTGGTTCAGGAGAGTCATATGGAGTCTGCCTCTGAAGCTTGACAATGAACTTTATGTCACCATGCACTATAATCAGGTAGAGATCTACTGTATGACCTAAAGACCACTGATGTCCTGTTTCTACAGTAATCCACAGAGGTGTGACAGCTTGGGAAGTTTGTGAAATCTTGGCTTATATTAGTCCTGTGCAACTGGTTTTAGCTAATCAAAAAGAGATGCAGTAGATATTACATCTATAGCCCCCACTGCAAATTTTACCCTTCCTGAGTCTTTTGGAACCACTTTTTCACACTGCTGTATTGGTATCTTTACTTAAGTAAAGGGTCTGAATTTCTCTTCCATCACTGGCTGGTGTAATTTGTTGCTTTTTTTGTGCGACAGCAGACTGACTCACTTCAACTCACAAAACGTAACCCTCTGTGTCTGTCCAAGGTGTTGCCAGACTACCTGAAGGCCTTGCTGAGTGTGGTTCCACAGGGTAAAGCCAGTGACCAGCATCTGCAGCAGATTGCCAGACTGGCTGCCCTACAGCACCGTGCCAAGGACACCATCTACCTGCCTACCCTGTAAATACACAGGAACATTCACATGCAGCATTCAGTTACAACAGACTATTTGTTGAACACAACCACTAACATGAAAATTTACTTACTTTGAGGTATCACAGGTGTGCTGTCTTTTGCGTGTGTGTGTTTTTAGTCGTGAGGTGCAGGAGTGTGTCCCCCCACCGTTCTACGGAAAACAGGGTTCACAGCCGTGGCTGAATATGACAACCCAACACATGCAGCAGGTGCAGCCCTTAAACCCACACCAGGCCCGCGCACAGTTCCTTGGTAAGACCCTGTGTGAGTGTGTGTATGTACAAAAAGACACAAATCCCAAATAATTGTTTTTAGACTTAACAACACTGCAGCAAAGTAGTAAACTAATGACCATAATAATCCTTACAAAGTCCGGTTCCTTTTGGAACCTCGGTCAGCTTTTTCCTTCCCTCTTTCCTGTAGGTAGACATGTGCTAGGCTCATCTTTGTTGCAAAGAAAACTTAACTTTGAAGACGGTTAAAAGATGTTGTTGGGAGACCCATATAAGGTCATATCTTAAGTTAGCTAACATAAGGAGAAAGTTGACCCAGGTTCCGACAGGTACCAAGTTTGTTCAACTATTATTGAAGCACGGTGCAAAAAGGGGAGGGACTCAGAAAGACAGTTGTTACAGGCTACACTGACTTTTCATGTACATGTAAGGACACTTCTGTAAAATAACTGACTCTTGGTTTAAATGTGCTGCCATATTAAAAGTAAGCCTGTGTGTGATTTTTGCCCAGGGCTGGTCAGTGCCTTCCCCATGTTCGGCTCCTCCTTCTTCTACATCCAGAGCTGTAGCTCCGCCTCCATCCAAGCCCCCTGCATCCTGGCTGTAAATCTGAATGGACTGCACTTTCTCAACAAGGATACTCATGTATGTCACAGACACCCAGTTACACACACATGCAATCAGATCCGGTCTGTGTAATGTTGCTTCCTTCACATTCCAGGACCTGCTGGCAAAAAATGCCAGTGGGCAGCTGAATGTGTGTAACAGCATGAAACTGAAGCAGGACTTTGCTTCACAAACAAAGCATTTGGCTCCCTCTGCTGGTTATTGTGTTTGCTGTCTTCTTCTGTCCAACTTTCCATTTTATTATCTAAATAAAAGAGAAAACAATTTTACATTTTCTAGATATTAAATCTTGTATTTTATTTTATTTTTTACTTTTAATAATAGTCTGTCAGAGTATAGTATGTTTGAGTGGCATGGTGGTTTGTGTGTGTATTCATTCATATATTTGGTTGGTTTTGTGTGTGTATGTGTAGGAGGCCATGGTGCGTTTCCCTCTGAAAGAGGTCCAGTCAACTCGCACCCAAAGACCAACTTCTGGGTCCAGTTATCCATATGTGGAGATCATGATAGGAGACCTGCTCAACCAACGCATCACACAGCTGCAGCTGGAGCAGGTATGTGAGTGTGTGTTAAAGAGAGAAACACAGACAGTCGATAAAAGAGGTCAAAATATGTACACTATATCTAATGAATTTCACTCACTTTTAAAGTAGGATCAGTAGGATTTATCCAAGCTGTCCATAGTTTATTGTTGAGTCTAATTCCCACCACACACGTCTAGTGAGTCATAAGGGAGTTATAAGACAAATGTTGCATATTATGCCTTTAAAATACTGATGCTGTGTGTGTGTGTGTGTGTGTGTGTGTGTGTGTGTGTGTGTGTGTGTTTCCAGGGCCTGGAGCTGTGCCGAGTCATTGCCATGCACATGGAGAACATGTTGTCAGTCAGAGAAAAGAGACTCACTTTGCCACCAAGCGAAATCACCCTGCTATAGCACAAACACGCACACAGAGAAATCACACTTTATGCCTCAATGGACTGTATCTACCTCTATATTAAAAAGAGAATATTTTCTGGCAAATTCAGAAAATTACATCACTTTACTGTAATGCAGCCTTTGAAACTAGGAAAAGACAACACTTATGCCATATCACTATATAACAGTATCCAAAATCTAAGACAATATCCAGTCTCATATCACAACATCTTTTTTTTTTGTTTTTGCTCCCATGTTTCATGAGTTGAAGTAAAAGATCCAAGATGTCATCAGTGCACACAAAAGATTTATTTCTCTCAAATTTTGTTTGTTTAAATCTGACAGGTGTGGCATGTAGAGATGCTCATTAAACAGCATGATTATGGCACAGCTGTTCTTGGACAGGTCACAGTAAAGTCCGCTCTAAAATGTGCAATTTGATCTCTAATAAAGACATTTATTTTTATTCCTGGAGGGGCTCACGCAATTGCATGATCGATGCTTGTCTGCAGCTAATCTCACATACTACAGCACTGACCAGGCTACTTTTTTGTGCACATTCATGACTGTGTGCTGAAGGACTTCTGAGATTAAGAGATTTCAAAAATTCTCTAAAAAAAAAGTATTTTTAAGGCTCCACACCAGCGACAGCTGTGGCCTGAGGCATTATGTTTTTAGGTCATCTGATCCCTGTGAACACGATGTCTCAAGAACAATTTGAGTGAATTTCCTAAAAAATGTCCATTTGGACTCGAAGATGACTTTGGTGGCCAAAGGTCACAGTGACATCATGATGTTCAGCTCTTTATCAGTCCTCTGTTCTCCTCTGTGAAAACAGTTCCTGAGTGGAGACAGCATGTTTCTCACTGGAAATTATTCTCTGGAATCACATGTGTAGTGATAACTCCCATTTTGCTCAAAAAATACACATAATATGTTTTATTACATTCCATCAAAGTAACAGGTCAATATGTGGTAAGTTCCATATAATTTTTTTTAGTCTTCACTATATGAGACCTTACAGTAGGTGCTTCACCATCTGTTGCCTGGCCGGAATCTGCACTCTACCTGTCTCTTATACACATCTCCTATTTGTTCTGCTGAGCTTGTTAGTGGTTAAGAGTAGAAAACTGAATGTGAATGTGTGTAACAGCATGAAACTGAAGCAGGACTTTGCTTCACAAACAAAGCATTTGGCTCCCTCTGCTGGTTATTGTGTTTGCTGTCTTCTTCTGTCCAACTTTCCATTTTATTATCTAAATAAAAGAGAAAACAATTTTACATTTTCTAGATATTAAATCTTGTATTTTATTTTATTTTTTACTTTTAATAATAGTCTGTCAGAGTATAGTATGTTTGAGTGACATGGTGGTTTGTGTGTGTATTCATTCATATATTTGGTTGGTTTTGTGTGTGTATGTGTAGGAGGCCATGGTGCGTTTCCCTCTGAAAGAGGTCCAGTCAACTCGCACCCAAAGACCAACTTCTGGGTCCAGTTATCCATATGTGGAGATCATGATAGGAGACCTGCTCAACCAACGCATCACACAGCTGCAGCTGGAGCAGGTATGTGAGTGTGTGTTAAAGAGAGAAACACAGACAGTCGATAAAAGAGGTCAAAATATGTACACTATATCTAATGAATTTCACTCACTTTTAAAGTAGGATCAGTAGGATTTATCCAAGCTGTTCATAGTTTATTGTTGAGTCTAATTCCCACCACACACGTCTAGTGAGTCATAAGGGAGTTTTAAGACAAATGTTGCATATTATGCCTTTAAAATACTGATGCTGTGTGTGTGTGTGTGTGTGTGTGTGTTTCCAGGGCCTGGAGCTGTGCCGAGTCATTGCCATGCACATGGAGAACATGTTGTCAGTCAGAGAAAAGAGACTCACTTTGCCACCAAGCGAAATCACCCTGCTATAGCACAAACACGCACACAGAGAAATCACACTTTATGCCTCAATGGACTGTATCTACCTCTATATTAAAAAGAGAATATTTTCTGGTAAATTCAGAAAATTACATCACTTTACTGTAATGCAGCCTTTGAAACTAGGAAAAGACAACACTTATGCCATATCACTATATAACAATATCCAAAATCTAAGACAATATCCAGTCTCATATCACAACATCTTTTTTTGTTTGTTTTTGCTCCCATGTTTCATGAGTTGAAGTAAAAGATCCAAGATGTCATCAGTGCACACAAAAGATTTATTTCTCTCAAATTTTGTTTGTTTAAATCTGACAGGTGTGGCATGTAGAGATGCTCATTAAACAGCATGATTATGGCACAGCTGTTCTTGGACAGGTCACAATAAAGTCTGCTCTAAAATGTGCAATTTGATCTCTAATAAAGACATTTATTTTTATTCCTGGAGGGGCTCACACAATTGCATGATTGATGCTTGTCTGCAGCTAATCTCACATATATGACTGTGTGCTGAAGGACTTCTGAGATTAAGAGATTTCAAAAATTCTTTAAAAAAAAAGTCTTTTTAAGGCTCCACACCAGCGACAGCTGTGGCCTTAGGCATTATGTTTTTAGGTCATCTGATCCCTGTGAACACGATGTCTCAAGAACAACTTGAGTGAATTTCCTAAAAAATGTCCATTTGGACTCGAAGATGACTTTGGTGGCCAAAGGTCACAGTGACATCATGATGTTCAGCTCTTTATCAGTCCTCTGTTCTCCTCTGTGAAAACAGTTCCTGAGTGGAGACAGCATGTTTCTCACTGGAAATTATTCTCTGGAATCACACATGTGTAGTGATAACTCCCATTTTGCCCAAAAAATACACATAATGTGTTTTATTACATTCCATCAAAGTAACAGGTCAATATGTGGTAAGTTCCATATAATTTTTTTTAGTCTTCACTATATGAGACCTTACAGTAGGTGCTTCACCATCTGTTGCCTGGCCGGAATCTGCACTCTACTGAGTGACCTCTTCCAGTTAGGCACTGAACTGTGGCTATGTCACACAGGACTACAGATATGCATTTTTCCCACAGACCTGCCCTACACTGTCTGTGATTGGTTTACTCTGATATTCTTACCCTAACCATTAACAATCACTCTATATGCCTAAATCTAACCAACCCAACCAATGAAGGCGATGAGTGCTAGCCAATCACAGGTGGAGTCGGGCGGGTCATAACTTTGCCCTCCTGGGAAAAAATGCATATTGGTAGGTCTTATGTTAAATAGCCATAGTTCAGTGCCTAATACATGACTTTTTTCAATATAAACCTGCACATTTTAGAGTGTCCTTTTATTGTGATCAGTCCAAGGCAAACGTACAATAAACATGCTGTTTAATCAGCATCTCTATATGCCTCACCTGTCAGGTGGATGGATTATCTTGGCAATGGAGAAGTTGTCACTAATACAGATTTAAACAAACTTGCAAATTTTGTGAACAAAATTTGAAAGAAATAAGCCTTTTGTGTGCAAAGAAAAGGTCTTAGATCTTTTACTTCAACTTCAACTTCAGCATTTATATTTTAGCTGAGTGTAAAAAAAATAAAAAGCTGATAAAACTCATACTTTCAAGGCAGTTGCCTTCACTAGAGGTCTGAATCAAACCCTTAAGTTCTGAAACAGACTAAACAAAGTTTGCTGACATACAATCTTTTGCTTAGATAATTTACTTCTCTTCTCTAAACATGAATCTTTGAGTTTCAGAAACCCAGTACAATTTTTATTTCAACAATTATTCACAGTGAGCTGTGAACCTGATTTGTCATTATTTGCATGTTTGAAAATGTAATGGTTGCAATTGAAAATATCAAATTATTAACTATTTTTCTCTTTCACTTAACAGTGAGTTTACAACAATTTTTGAAATACTTTTTTATTTTGCTTTATCTAAAGAAAAAAGTAAATTATCTCAACAAAACTTTGGTTGGTAAAGTTTTCTACAAACAGAGTTTGCACAACAATGTAGTACAGATCTGTACCTTATACATCCTGTACTAAACACACATACCGCTGAGCTTAATATATACATGTGATATAATGTAAGGAGTTCTTTCTCACTGAAACCATTAATGTTTGACCTTTTTAGCCAAATTTGTTTAAGATCTTGTCTGCCATGGCTGCTTTATGTATACGGCTGAGATTATAATGGATAAAGCCTCTTTAATTTACTTTAAATTCCACACTTAATGAGGACTTGTGTGATTTGATCCTGTGGCAACATTGAATTAGAATGTAGCCTTGCACTGAGAGTAGGAGCCCCTGCTGTTGTTGGCTTTTTCTAAAGAAACTGAAATGTGCGAAACTGAAACCACCAACTTATTCACTTTAACGTTAACAGATGCTTGTGGTTTGACATCTTTTTATTTAGGCCTGGGCCCACATGCAAGAGTAGCCTATAAATTATTTGTGAACCCATGAGATTTTTAAAAAAAAATAAAGTTGCATCAGCATTTAAAATGAAAAGAAGAGGGAAGCCACAGGAACAGACCACAAATTCAATTAATGTTCTTATTTTCCTCCCTGTCATGAAATCAAGGGAAAGACACCACAGGGGAAACATATTTGGGAAGCACAATTTGGCATAGTCATCGGCCACATCAATGAACACTTTGCACTAATTAAAATGATTATTTGTACAATGTATATATGTTTTGTAAATAGCTGTTGTGTATAACTATTGCACATGAATAATGTTGTACATTAAAGTTTGTAGCATAAATTGTTCTGATGTGTGAATGTGTTTTGTTGTTCAAAAACCTTTATTAATACAAAGAAAAGCATTTACAACAAGTGTTATTCCAGAGGCAACAGAGATGATTAAATAAAATCAGCATTAGAAACAGAATAAATAAATGAATAAATAAATAAATACAGTGGTGGAAGATGTAGGATCTTTTACTTGAGTAAAATTAGAAATATTATAGTCTAAAATAACTCTATTACAAGTAAATAAATTCTAAATGTCACTCAAGTAAAGGCACAGAAGTATTATCAGCAAAATAAACTTAAATATCAAAAGTAAAAGTACCCATTGTGCAGAATTTCCTTCCACAGTGTTACAATATCATAGAATATTATATTATTATGTTTTTATCACTGACAAATACGTGCAATAGCATTTCAATGTAATTTGTCACTGTGGACACAATTTTATTTGCTTTGAATGGTATTGGGTAGATTATAGGACAAAATCAGATCAAAGTAGGCATGTTTTACGTAAAAAGTAAGTAGTAACTGTCACTGTAAAATAAATGTAGTAAAGCAAAAAGTACAATATTTACATCTGAAATTTAGTGGAGTCAAAATATAAAGTGGCATAAAATGGAAATACTGAATTATAAAGCAGGAGATCTCAACCTTTTTGAGTTGCAAGTTTATAGTGGAAAGAAAGCACTGTAGTTCCAGCAGATTACTGAACAAAGAAAGTTTAGTCCCATTATGTTGGAGAGAATGCAGACATCTCTACAGCTGATATCTCCAAAACTCTGCAACTCTCAACGAAAAACAAAAAACAAAACATGTAAGAGAAAGAAAAATAGAAGAAAAATATGTATTTTTGATTGTTTGTTCCTTTAAGTTTGCTCTTCTACAAAATCCAAATGTTACTTTTTGTCAGTGTTTGTGTCTGTTCAGAACATGGTGCTTTATGACGGTAGCTGACATTTTTGTGCTTGTTTATAGTTTTAACTGTTAGTGAAGTGGCTGTCACATTGCTCGAGGCTGTTTGTGTGCTTGTCTCTTGTTCAATGTCTTCAAGGGGCTGATCGCTGAGAGCTGCTTCCTGACTCACACTCTGTTTGCCACTATATTTTATTCAATTTTTTTCTCCCCAACCATCTGATGACCGCCCCCCCAGAAATGATGTTGCGTCCTGACTCCCAGGTTGAGAACCAATGAAATAAAGAGCCAAAGTTGTACTTAAGTACAGTATTTAAGTAAATGTTCTTCGTTACTTTACAATAATGAATAAAGGTGAATGCTAGAGATTTTTAGACAGTGGTCAGTGGTCAGTTTCAATAGTCTTCTGGTATCTTTTCTCCATACAATTCGAGGAAAAGGGAACTATAATTAAAATATGTTTTTACTGCCTTATGCCAAAACAATTTACGAAAAATAATTATACTATTTAAGATGAGTTATTGTCCTTTCTGTGGATAACACTTTTCCAAGAAACGTAGAAAGCAGCTGGTAATTAACATCACCCCAAAATGTTTTAGTGTAATTATAGTGGTAAAAATATTTACGATTTTTCAACAATAGAAGGTGAACAAGTTCACTTGTTTTGCTTTACTGGCTATTTACTCTTTGATAGTTTCATTTGCTATCACGGACTCACCGTTCATCGAGATGTACTGGCGAATGTACGTGGGACGTTCACTCGGTGCATCCAGTACTACAAACCGAACATCCACATCCAGACCCCTTGGCTGTGTGGGCGTTTCTGCGTAATTGCTCGCAGATTTCTTCGCGCTGATTGGTTAACAACAACGGGGTCCGTGTGAACCGGGAAGAGGAGGGGGGCTGTGGTCAAACCCACCGCGACCTAAACAGCACCAGGAGAGAGAGAGCGGAGGAGAGCCGCAGCCCGCAGCAGCAGCAGCAGCGTCGCAGCCCCGCTTTCAGCCTGCATGGGCTAGTCGGTTAGCTAGCTTAGCATCGTCCGCCGAGAACCCCGGGTTGTTATCTCCGTGTTTTCCTCTCCGTCCCCCCGCAGTCCTGCCTCCCCCCTGCCCGGCTTCAAGATGATGAAGTTTAGGTTTCGTCGGCAGGGCACCGACCCGCAGAGAGAGAAGATAAAACAGGAGCTGTTCGCCTTCAACAAGGTAAAGTAACGGGACGGAGCCCCCTCTTCTTCACTCCTCTTCTGCTGCTCCCCAAAACTATCTATCTCTAAACGGGACCGGGGTTTAAGTCGAGCACTCTGCAGCATTTTCCCCCGGCTGGTCCGGCCGCTCCTCTCTGCTGCTGTTTTCAGTTTCAGTCTGTTTCCAGCCGCACAGAGAAATGAGCTGCAAACTGCTGCTGATGGACGCTGGACTTGGACGCTTTTTTGATGTGTGTGTTGTTTTCACGGCGTGTTAATTGGCTTTCACCCAAACGAGGCCCCGCGTTCAAACTGAGCAGCAGCAAGAAGCGAGGAAACTTCTCCCTGTGGACCCAACATTGCTGTAATTAACCATCAACAACAGATTATGTTAGTGATAGGGATTATCAAGCTGCACGTTAACAAGATTAGTATTAGTTGCAGCACTTTGATGCTTCATCATGTGAGCGGTGTGACCCATATTTCATTCAGATATTGATCAAGATCAGGGATGCGCGCTATGGATGTTTTTCAGCCCATACTGACAATTGATAATGACCTGCTTCACATGGTTGATACAAATAAGATAACTGATAATTTCACTTTTTTTTGTATCTTAAAAAGAAGTTTATATAACCTTTAGTTTATGCACTTCTGAGGATAAGTGATGTAGTGAGCAAAGATGGATGATTTTATATTCTACAGCTCTGACCGACCCAAATCTAACTGACTGGCATCTCTATTACGACAAAAACAAAGAACATTTATGACTCTTTAAATGGTCATTTACTTTTTCTAGCTGCAACAACAGGGTTTACATCAGGGATACTCATCCTGCTTTGACTGGGGGCCACTTTTACAAAATAACAGACGGCCAGGGGCCAGTCAGCAAACAAATATTATTAACATTATTCATCAGACAATCCATAAATTCTTTATTTTTAAATGAATTGAGTTATTAACTAAATTAACTTTGTTGCCGGGACTTTTGGCAATATTTGAAAGAATTTATAAAACATTAAACAGCTGGAGCCTCTTCAGTCATGCAATCACTGAAATGTTAGAATGATTCATGAACACAAATATAAACTGATCCTATGAGGAGCACAATGAACGGCATATTTAAGCTCTTTCACTATGAAATACACATTTATGGGATCATAATTATCCTCATTTCTGCACAGCTTTTGCACCCCATCAGCATAGTTGTCTTCTCCTTGACAGCTCAACATCTGATCTAGTGCCGCAACTTACAATAATTTTCACTGTGATCATCTTCTGGTTATTTTCTCAATTTATTGTTGATGAGTCTGTAAATTGTCAGGAAATGGTGAACGGTGTTGACTGGGGTTTCTCAAAGCCCAAGATGACGTCCTCAGATGTCTTGTTCTGTCCACATCCCAAAGATATTCAGTTTACTGTCATAGAGGAGTAAAGAAACCAGAAAATATTAAAGTTTTAGAGGCTGGAATCAGAGAATCAGAGAATTTTGAGTTTTTTCTTAAAAAATGACTCAGACAGATGAATTGATTATCAGAGTAGTTGGCAATTAATTTGATTGTTGATTCATCTGGAGCTCTACTCAGAATTTAGTGCACTTTGCACAGCCTGAAAGGTCATCACGCAAAGATCAGCCTTATTTATCTCAGCATACAAAAGTGGCATATCTGTCCCTTCTTCCTGAGAAAAACTGCGTGACTCAATTTATTTTCATTGTGAGTTGGAAAACAGTCGGTGGGTCATCCTGCACCCTATTGGGGGGCCAGATTTGGCCACGTTGAGTATCACTGGTCTACATGCTGTATATAGATTACTGTGCCAATAGAAACCGGTTGAGCGTTGCTGCTGTGGCCTCGAACTTGGGTTAGGTGAGGCCACTATCTGTCTGCACGCTGTGTCATCACCCAAAAAGTAGAGCAGAGTGTCCCAGAGAGCAGGGCTGTCTAAACTTTTTGATGTTGAAAGCCACAATTTATCATGCACACTGGATGACATGACAGTGAACCACGCTCAATATTTTCTGATTTCTTTAGTCCTCTATGTCAGTAAACTGAATATCTGTGAGTTGTGGACAAAACAAGGCATTTGAGGATCACCTTTACCCTTGAGAAACTGTGATCAACATTTTTCACTTTTTTCTGACACGTTACGTACAAAACAACTGATGGATTAATCAATATAATGATTGACAGACAAATTGATAATGTAAATAATTAGTTGCAGCTTTAGTCTCACTATGGCATACATGTTGAAATTAATGTAATTAAAGTTTCCCAAGTTTTGCACTGGCTTGTTTCAGTGAACTGCAGGCTCCCCCCCAACTCCCTTCAGTTGCGTTTCCCATCGCAAATTGCAAAAATGTGTGGAAAGTCACAGATTCCAGATTAATGTATGATTAACTGAGCAGCCTAGATACATATATAGATTTTTTTTGCTATGTTTCTTCGTTTTGTGAGAGAGAGGTGATGAGATACAGCAGCAACAGAAGGAGGTAGCAGGTGGTACAAAAATAAGATGGGCTCTTCTCTGAACGGGTGCAAACTCAGAGAGATGAAAGTAGGGCTGCAGCTAACAAATACTTTCACCATCAATTCATCTGACAGTTATTGTATTTTCTTGATTGATCGTCTGTAAAATGTCAAAGGAAAAAAGGGGGAAATGTCCATCAGAAGTTCCCAGAACCCAAAGAGGCACACTCAAATAACCTGTTTTATCCACTAAACAGTCCAGAACACAAAAACATTCAATTTACTACTATATATGTCAAAGAAAAACAGACAATTCTCATATTTCAGAAGCTTCAACAAGCATATTAGTGGAAATTTAGCTTTACAGGCAATGATATGACAGGCTGTTTATGAACTGGAGTGTATTCGTTATTGTGTCTTTGCGGCAGTTTGCATTTAAGTGAAACGATTGGACAATTGTATTATTGCTATTAATGAAGTGTCTATTGCAGATACATGTCATTCCTTTTATCACCCAAGCCTTTAAGTATGGTTTCATTAGTGTATAATCACCTGAAAATAAGAATTGTTGTCATTTTGGGTACCTTAGAACGAGTCATTTATATCTACAGAGGGTGCTGGTTCCCCTCCACAGAGTCCGCCATGTTTCTACAGTAGTTCAGAATGGACTACTGTTTTGAGGCAATGGCAGGCTCTCCAACACACTTGGAAGGGGAGAGCGAAGCGAGATGTTTGCAATCTGCAAGCTCACTGCTAGATGCCACAAAATCCTACACACTGGTCCTTTAAAACATTTTTAAACTAACTGATTATCACTTAGTTTTCTTTTGATCGACTAATCGTTGCGGCTCTACATCAAAGTGTATTTAAAGACCATGAAGGTTGCGAGACATTTAAACGGTGAATATTAAGGTTGGCTGAATGGTACATCGTGTCCAAAGTTCATGAATTGTTTGTCGCACTGTGACGACAACAACATGCTTTTTCTTGTAAGGTCGGGCACCAGCTGCCACAACTATCACAGAGGTGGCCTCTCAACAGGAGTGTTACTTTGATGTGACTGATGTGCATCTGTGTGTGTTTGTGTGTTCAGACTGGTACTTTAAAGAAACAAGTAGTTAATGTTTTACCTCATATACAAGCTCCAAGCTAAACAACTCCTTTCCAAATTTCTCGATCACAGAAGCTGTTCAGGTTTTTTTGGCTGCAAAAACTTCTTTAAAGTAGGTTAGGGTAGCTACAGAGTTTCTCTTCTGTTTTTCTTCAGTAGATCTGAATGATTTCCCAGCTGTCTGTCGCCTTCTCCCAGCAGAAGGAAAAGCTGTGAATTGTTGTTAATCTCATTTAATAAAGTCTGCAGAGCGTTTTATTAAAGCAATGCTGCTGCCATCAGTGCTTTTTAAGAACTTTCCTCTAACTTTATTAAGGGAGTCCTCCCTTTTAGACGCCTCACTGACTGTGCAGACACAATCACAGACAGAGCGAGCGGGGCGTTTTAAGAAAAAGGTGTCTGAGCATTTTCATTGTCTTCTTTCTTGTGTCACCACGATCTCTGGTCTGTTTGTCTTTCCCACTCCTTTACTCTGTCTGTGTTTCCCTCATAGACTGTGGAGCATGGATTCCCTCATCAGCCTAGTGCTTTGGCCTTTGACCCCAAGCTGCAGCTTATGGCCATCGGGACAAAGTCAGGAGCCATCAAAGTGTATCCTTTTATTATCGCAGAGCTCAAGTTTGTCTTGGACCATCAGTCACAGTAAGGCTGGGTGATAAACAAACAGAATTTTAGAAATTTTACTTTATGAATCTCGTACTGAGCCAAATTTACTGACATCATCTGTACCAAAATCCACAACTGAACTCGTATCTTAAGAAAACCAGCAGCTGAATACAGGAACAGTTTTTCTTCCGGTTTTGTCAGTTTAGATCTTTGAAGTGCTGCTCTGTTTATCTGTACATCAGCTCTGCTGTGCAGCTACAGTTCTGTCTTCAACTGTGCGTTTGATGCTCACGGAAATCAGTGTTTCATGCACCTGTCAGTCGCTTTGAATGTTATGTTCTTTTGTGTAAAATGTTGTTTCCTTTGCAGGTTGCACTCAATCTTTAATCTGCTGTCATTAAAGAAAACACATCTACAGGGTCAGGGTGCACACTTTTTTGTGCATTTTAAAGCAAATTGTGCTATAAGTTATAGTCTGTACTGCTGTTTCTTACAGTGCTGTTGGTTCTCTTGCTCTCACAATGCTGTGAAATACTGATCAGATGGATCTGCAGCAGAGCTGTTTATATAACATCACTCCAGTAGAGCAGGGCATTGCTGTGTGTGCTGTCTGTCTCTGTGGGAAGTTGCACTGTCTGCAGCACTGAAGTGAAGAGGACTGATCTGTCTTTCCCATATAAACTGACAATATTAGAGGGAAGTTTTTATTTCACAGTCTAGGGTTGTGTCCGAAGTTCTATACCATAATATTGCTATTTAGTGCTCTAAAACAGTATGCGGGGTATTTTAGTGCGTCTAAAACCTCAGTATGAAACCAGTGGTACGTGAGGTGCATACTTAATCTGGGGAAATATTATAGTAGGCAATAGGGGGCGTAAGAAAATATCAATATACTTGAGTATCGCACTATTATTGTGATATGTTGTGATTTTGTGTTGTGTTTAAACCTCTTACAAACCTGAGTTAGTACCAGTTAGTATTAGCTCCTGAGATGAACTAATAGCAACATATCGTCTTGCTTACAGTGTCATAATTTATCACAAAATATTAAATCATAATCCCTGTATCATGATATGTATTCGATTCTTGCCAATACACAGGCCTGGTATGCAGGACACACTCGACGCTACAACGGCACAAATATCTCACACTGGAATGCAGTGGTGACAACAACAACATAACAAACAATGGCAAACAGCAACCAAGGCAGCTTTTGGTGTGATACATTTTCTAAATTAGTTCGTTACCATGGTTACAAGCCTTCAACCAGCTAGGAGGCTCTCAGGAAGTGGCGTAATGCGCATTGAGCAGTGCACCTGAAAAGATACATGCCACTTAGCTGCAAATTTTTTGCACTTTCCATAACCGATTGTTGACAATGCAAACAATCTATTAATCGATTAATAATTAATAAGATATGCAGAACACCTTTTTTTCCTCATTTTGAGTTGAAGTTTCCTGATGCAACAAATGGCTCCACCAGACAAACCAACATCAAATGAGGCATAATTACTGCTCTGCTTAGACTACTGTTTCTTAATTAATAATTAATACATTTTTAATCAGTTAAGTTCTTAATGGCGATTAATCAATTAACGATTAATCATGAACATTGCTAATACGACTGTTTATTTGCATAAAATTATGTTGAAAAATAGTACACCTACTGGGTATGTAGTTCATAGTATGTGATTTTGGACGCAGCATGGTTTTAATAGATGTGGCCATTATTATTGTCGGGTTTTATCAATTTTTCTCACAGCAACTGCATGTCTGGCATTATGGAAATTTGGCAATGTCTTGAAAGGAGTCTGGTACAGGAAGCAGCATGAGTAACAAGGCAGGTGGCAAACAAACCCCCAGTTTCACCACACTTATTTCAAAGAGAAATCAGCAGCAAATATCACCCAAACTGTCATTTGTAGTAGTATGAGCACATTTCTCTGCGCAGTTGACATTTCAGGTGCACCGACTTTCAGTGTAATTTCTGGCTAAGTGGTTAAGACAGTCGGCTCAAAGTTGGGGGGTTGTTTACCACCTTTGTGCGTCATCTGAGCACTTGTTTTTCTGTCCTACTTCACTCAGTTGTAATGCCGTCACAGATCACTGCAATTAACTTGAAGAGTGAAATGAGACCAAGGCCAAAAAGCAAAACAACAACAACATTACATACACTATTGGGCAGATGCTCAGAATACCATAAATGCATTTTTGAGTTTGTGGTCAGTGTGAATCTAACCCTCAACCCCTGGCAGTGGCAGTGTGAGACAGCGTGTGTTTGAGCAACACAGAGTGAGTTGGGACACCAAGTAAAGCTGTCATGGAAATGAGTATTGGTTTGGCTTGAGAGATGCATCGCAGAAAAACCATAATTTGGCTTAGAGCGTCAGTTGTGTCAGAAGTTCCAGCAGCTCAGAGGCTCGTCCACATTACGCAGCTCATGACATGTTATTGATCTCGCTCATCTTTCTATGGATGAGAACAATCATACATGACTCGCATCCCATGATTCCATGTGAAAGCGACCAGTCAGTCTGTGTGTCGGTGGCAGACACTTCATCACAGGACAGTTAATGATGTTATTCAGACCCTCCGGGATCTCACAGGCTTTTTTTGGGGGGGTGGGGGGGTGGTTGTTGTGGTCCAAAATGCCTGATTTCACGGCAGCTTTTCTAAATAATTTGATGCATATTGCAATATTTTTAAGTGTTCTTTGCAATGAAATTGCGAGAGCAAGTGAAATTTGAGTGAACAACATATTCTTTATCTGTAAATGAAGAAGTGCACTGGAGGTATTCCACAAAGAGACAAAATCTTTTTGGAACTCAAACTCAAAAACAGCCAGCACAAAATTATGGAGTATAAAAGTTGACAGAGCATTGATAAATAACAAATAACAATGACAAACCTCATGTTCTTTTCAATACACTGTGAAAAAAATAAATATACAAAAAACACAAAACATTGAGACGTGCATGTATGATGTTTGTACGGGGAATTGCTGTAATTAGTGGAACTCAAGAGACCCCACGGTAATATGTCAAATTTGCGGTAATTCAAGAAACTTGGTTGTTCAGAATTCACAGAGGTTGGTTGAATTTGCGCTAATTGTTGCAGTTGCAACTTCCTGTGGGGTTGGTCACTAACTAAAAGATATGCCAGTTGTACATCAGAGAGAGATCAAGTGAACCACAAAAGAGACTTTGTGATGGTGTAACTAAAATTTTTAATTTGAAAAAAATATGGCCCTACCATAAAATACCCGCTTTTAGAATGGAGTTTGGTTCAGCAGTACCAAAACAGTCAAATAAAATGTCTTAGTGATATAAATGTATGTCTTAAATACATTACCTCAGGATTCAGTAAGGTAGTTTTATGTCCAGTTCATCCACTCTGACGGAGGCAGACTGAAAGGACCCCTATTTCTTCACTTTTTTCAATGTAACTATGTCGATCATTGATCTGCAGAGACATAACATAATTGTTCACCTGACTGGCTGTGGGATTTGGGCAAAACAGCTATTAGGAGCAGCTGCATCATTAGCAGCTAACTGTTATTTTCACCCAAAAAGGGGTAGGGGGATGATGCAGGAGCAAAGTACCTTAAAGGGCTGCTCTCATCCATGGCTGTCAGCACTGTCATGCTTGAAGTGACAGTTCTGTAGTTCAATAGCAGGCTATCATCAGTCTGATTTGTAGGTTGTTGGTGTTTCCTCTTGTTTACTGAACAAGTGCCATCATGCTTAGAAAATGAAGACCTAAAAAATTTTAAAGTGAATGTTAAGGTTGTTAGTTTTGCATGTTTACCTCACATGTTTCTTGTTCGTCTTGCATGTTTAACTTCGAAGCATACAAGCTGCAGTGGAGAGCATGTAACAGGATTTATCAGCACAAACATGCCAGTGTATGAATCCGAGTGTATGTTCATAGCGGCTGTTTGTGGTTATTTTATCAGTGTGTGCACATTTATCAGTGTGTGTGAGGGGAGGCTGGCTGGGGTTGTGTGCAGATGCATTAGACTGGAGAATCGACTCTTTGAGATGTAGCTTTCAGAGAGAGACTGGTGGTGCCAGGCACTTGCACCCCAGAGGGAGATGGATGGAGGGGGAAATGGAGGAGGGGAGAGATGGAGATAAACAGAGGCAGTGAAGACAAGGGAGTGTAAAGGAGATGGAAGAGGGAGGCCAAATAACTCCACTACATGACTATACCTACTTTACCAAAGTGACTGATACCGCACAGCTCAGACTAGTCACACTGCTTTTTAACAAAGTTCTAGCTGCTGTCGGAATTTTGTGAAAAGTCGGCATATATACTGTCTGGAAGAGTCATTTAGCAGGAATATAAAGAAATGTTCCATCTTGTTCACACATCTATTCTATTGGATCAGTGGTTCCCAAACTGGGGTTTTTAATCAAAGGAATTTCCTCATAAAATTCAGGATAATTTTTTATCTCTTCACAACTCTAAAATCATTCAGATGGAACAGCTTTAGAGGTAAAATCTGGGCCTCTACCATACAGATCATGGTTCAGTGTTAATGTTTTTTTCACTTACCTAGTTGGACAAGTGGGTCAGAAATCTACTTGCCTAAAGCCAACTTTTATTTGCCCCCGGACAAATTTGCTTATTTATTATTATTTATTATCAAATCTCAAACAGAGACTAAAGTTATTGCCATGTTTAATCTAGGGCTGCTATAAAATGTCAGAAAATATGAGAAATGTCCATCCCAGTTTTTCAAAATCCACAGTGATGTCTTTAAATGTCTTGTTGCATCAGTCTGTAACCAAAGATATTCAGTTTAGTATGATAATAAACCCAAAAAAGTAGGAAATCTCCATATGTTAGAGGCTAATATTTAATCAAAACAACTTAATTTAATAGTTAATAGATTATTAGTTCAGTTTTCGCAGGTCACTGTTGCTCTTTTATGTGACGTGTTGTAACATTTTAACTTTATTAATAACCTAATTATAAACCATTTATAAAGATGAGTCCTATTGTAAAGCAGTGTTATCATATTGATTTCATTATTGACTAATCTGCTGATTATTTCTTCAATTAATAGATTTGGTCTATAAAATTTCAAAATAGTTAAGGAATGCCCAACAGTCCAAAACCCAAATATATTCAGATATTCAGTTTGCATTGAAATAAAACAAACAGCAAATCTTCACATTTAAAAGGCAAAAACCTGACAAAATTAGTTTGTTTTTTTTTGCTGGTGAAGTTCCTGAAAAATTACTGAAATGATGAATTGATTATCAAAATACCTCATTTTTCTGTAGAGACACTAGTCGTTTCAGCTTCAATGTCAGGACTGCAGTGGGCAATAGATGGTAGCAAACGCTACGTCAGTTTTGTTCTAAAAATCAGGTTCAGTTGAAACGTTAGCCTTCATTTTGAAAAAGTCTATATTTTATGTGCATGTTGGTGTGTCCACATTCCCTGATAATCTCACAGACTCACTGACTTCGGTTTGACCTGGACATTCTTGCCAGCATACCTGCTAGTACTGTAGTACACACACACACACACACACACACACACACACTTCCAGTACCAGATGTGTGGTTTGATTCTCCCACACACACTGACGCCCGAGCAGTTCAGGAGTAAAGAAAAAAACTGAAGAGAAAGTTTGGTCAAGTTTATTGACTCAGTTACAAAGACGGAGTGGAAAATTGCAAAATTTGTTGGTTTTTTTTGATTGTTTGAACTTCTGTTCTCCATCCTGGCATGATCTCGCCTCTCCTCTCATTCACATGTGCTCTCTTTCAGCCTCTCGCTCGAGTTTCTCACTTGTTCTCTCCTTTTTCTCCCTCCCTCACTCTCTGCGTGTTTATAAAGGCAGAGTCATATTACGCCCTGAGAGTTTCTGCAATCAACCACAGACTGGGGCTCAGCAGAGGGAAGGGGACAATGTGGTGGGGAGTTTTTGTGTGTGTGTGTGTGTGTGTGTGTGTGTGTGTGTGTGTGTGCGTGTCGAGAAAGATCAAGTGTGGGGGTGGTGGGGAGATGCTTGGGGAGTCTGTCTCCTGTCGAAGAATGCATGCTGCGCTGCCCTGGGTTAACCCTCCCTGTGTGTGTGTGAGTGTGTGTGCGCGCGCAGATTGGGTGAGTAAGAGCTTTGTTGCTGAGTCTAGTCTTAATAAAGGAAGCTTTTGAATTGGTTTCCAAGACAACCAGCGCAGTTGCTGGGGATGAGAAGTGCTCGCAGACTGGAGGGTATTAAAAGTCTGCAGCTCAGCACGTCAGAGTTTGTTGCTGGAAATGCATCATTATGGGTAAAAAGAAAATCAGTCAGAAATACTGTGTACAGTATTATAGTACATCAGAGTTCAAAGTCAAAGCTAGTACAAGGAGTTTTGACTGGTTATGAAACATCTCAATTTATTACTGATGCCTCTATATGACCTACATAAGCAAATGAGACCATCTGCAAGATGATTGGTTATTTCTGTATAATTACTCTTAATGGCTGCCACCGAGTCCTCCTTGAAATCACATGTTCACGAGCCTGTGTTGACATTCTCCCAACTAAAGTTAAAATGAATAGCATGTTAGCCAGATTAAATAGGCAGGAGCAGATTTTCATTTAGATCATTTTGTTTTTGACATTGTATTTTGTGGTTATTATGGTGAAAACACTACCTCTTTTGTCCACAGGGGCCTCCAAAGTCAACAAAATATAAAAGTTCCTTGTTGTAGCTTTAATGTTTTGTTTTTTTGCCTGCTCAGGCAAGAAGGCCAGAAATTCACTCACCAGAAGTCCATGTTTACTTGTCCCTTTGCAATTTGTTTTATTTGTTAGAGGTTATCAAATAGCAATTAAGCAAAAAGTGGAATTAGTAACAAGTGTTTATGCAACATATACGGTGTGGGTAAGCAGTATTGTGATTACCTGACTTGTCTCAGCATCCATGTTTCATACCAGCACTGCCAAGGCTTGGGTCTGTGTGATATAAATTTCATCATCAGAGGACGGACACGTAGGCTTTGTGTGGACCCCCATTTGCTATGACCACACCGAATTGTCTGCGGACCTTTCCATTTGGGCACTACAGATGTTAATCTGCTACACACGTGTGGAGCGCCTCTTCCAAGTGGACTCCAGAACGTAGTACAGACAGAACTAATAGGTGACTGTGCGGTCTGCGGCTGTCTGTGTACGCGTCAGTTCTAGACTATAATAAAGCCCTTCGCTGCCATGCAAGTGTGATGCTGTCTGCGCTTGACGTGGTTTAAAAAATGATGCTGATTTATCTACCTTACTCTCAAACTTGCAGCAAACTTCTTAATACATAATCCTGTTTCCAGGATAATTGAAATGCTCGTTTGTGCTTCAGCTCATAAACTTTTACCCGCTGCAATTTTCTCGCGAGTCCCTGATTAGTACTCCGCATGTGGAACTATCGGCGATGATTCCTTAGCTACTTCAACTACATGAGCTTCTAAAAAAAGACTTGTGTCTTTAATTTATTCTCTTGCCTGATTTGGTAAGTCAGTTGCTAGATTTACTAGCATGATGTGGCATTTTACTTGCCCAGGGCAATTGGGCAATCTTTATTGTTTAGTCCTGAGTACCTGCCAGTAACAAAGACACACACAGTATGAAAATGTGGACTGTGGCTTTTTCTGGACAATCCAGTACGTGCTGAATCACACTGAAACTTTGTGACCATGAAGCTTCAGTATCGACAATCCAGCAGCCGGAGGACGAGCTAATATTTACACACACTCACACACACACACACACACACACACACACACACACACACAGAGCGGAGCTTTGATCTGTGTGTTTGTGGGTGTGCTCCAGCTGTCAGCTCTCCCTCTGTCTGTCTGACATCCTGTTGGTCACACACACCACACAGCCTCATCAGATCTTGTCTCTTAAGTCTGGACTGGCATTTTTTCATATTTTAATTGCAGTTGACCAACAACTTTTGCAAGGTCACGGTTTGGACACGAACAACACTGAACAGAATTAAAAATGAATCTTTTCATTTCCTTTACACAGAGGCAAGAGAAGTGGACTCTGACAGCTGCTTTAGCTTAAAGTGAAGGAATCCTGAATTGTTTATCCATCCTCCAAGTCAACAAATTTTTTGCAGTTTGTGGTGAAAACAGTAAATTCCACCATGTGCCACACAATTTCCTTTCAATTGTCACACAGCTACAGACTTTCCTGCTTTTTTTTTTTTTTTTTTTTTTTTTTTGTACTGAGTCACATTAATTTGTTTTCAAGCTTAGCCGCACAGACTGCGGCTTATATTGGAGACTAATTTGTAGAGAAAATACTATAAAGTTTTATGTAAGCTGCATTCTTTTTGTTCTTTGTGTTACATAAATTGATAATTGTTTGGTAGCTTTCTAATAGAGTTGAAGATGCAGATTCTGATTCCTCCCATCCTTCACCTCATCTTCCTTCTCTTTCTCTTCTCACCCACACACTGCCTACGCTCTGCTAACTCAGTCTTAACTTTCTTTTCTCTCACTGCGTCTTTAGTTTTTTTACGGTCTTTTACTTTACTGTTTCTCAGTCATCCTATCATGTCTCTCCTACTACCATCTCTCACCATGTCTGTTTTTGTCACTCAGACGCAGACTATAACTCGTTCCTCATTGATATTCCTGAAGAATGACAGGACCTTTAAACCCCCTCCCTCCTCTATTCTGCTTTCTTCTGTCTCACTCAGCCTCTCCGCCCTCCACTCTCCCCGTCTTTGGTGGCTGTCGGTCCTCCTCACCCCCACACCTACACACACTTACAGATGAATGGACACACACACACACACACACACACACACACACACACATTCGTTCTTCCAGTTGGCAACCAGTTGGAGGGGGCCTGTCTGTGGGGATAAAGGGTGTGTGGTCTCACCAAGTTGAACAGAGTTGAGGAACGAAAAAGAAAACATTTACCCAAACTGACAATTCAGAGATGAGTAAAAACAATCAGTCCTTGAAGGGCTGAATTAGTACGATAGTGTGACCACGGCCAAAATAAGTTTCAGTCGGCTATAAAACTGTATAAGATGCAACGAATCGAGGTATCTAGCTAGATAAAGTAAGTGTAACTCTAGCAACAGTGGACACGGTTGTACGTTGCACCAGCATACAGAAACAATGCAAAGCAAAATGTGGTCAATCAGCTTATATGTTGTAGTGCAGGGGTTTTCAGACTGGGGTCAGGGGACCAACAGGGGTCCATATACATCTGTTGTGGGGGTCTTTGACATGAAAAAGTTTGGCAACCCCTGTTGCTGTGTTGAGTTTGCAGTGAAGTAGGTCTGTTCCAGCACCCTGCCAATGGTGGCTCACCTCATTTATTGCATTCCCCAGTGTAGATTTTTTACTCTCATTTTGCAAGCTGTGGGTGCTAACTTTGGACCCTGTTGAGTGACTGAATTAAAGTGAGAGAAAGTAAAGAAGAGTAGAGAGTAATGGAACTGCTAGACTAATGCTTGTTAGCCAATGTTAAGACAGATTTCTGTATTTGACAGTGACTTTGACTGAAGTGAAAGATCTTGTCAGATCTACTTTAATCAGTCACTTTTGTTGATACTCATCTCTTTTCAAATGGAGATTTTGCCTTTAATTTTTAAAACTTTATTAGTGAGTCAACAGCCATGCAACGGTGCTTTGCGCTAAATGCTAAAATCAGCATGCTACAGTGCTCACAATGCTAACATGCTGATGATTAGTCGGTATAATGATCACCATGTTCATCATCATGGATGGCATGATGGAGTAGTTGGCACTTTGAGGTTTGTCTGTGTGGTGTTTGCCTGTTCTCTCCATGCTTGCGTGGGTTTCCTCTGATTTCCCCCACCATCAAAAACGTGTATGATAGGTCATTTCTCCTGCACAGTGGCTGCTCATTGCTCCCAATACTGGGATGGGTTAAATTCAGAGACTGAATTTGACTGATTGTAATTTGTATGGTTGTAGTAGCAGTAAAGTTGACCTTTACTTTTTACTAGGGCTGCAACTAACACGTATTTTCATTGTCGATTAACCTGTTGATTATTTTAATAAGGGGGACATTACTACATGGCAATCCTTTCAGTAGTTTTTTGAGATATTTTGCTGAAAATCCCAAATGTAAACCTACTGGTGGTGCTAGAAGGAAATCAGGATCATTGAAGTCCGTAGGATTCATCCTCCAGGGATCATGAATGTTTGTAGTGTTGTAGATAAACATTGTACTGTTTTGTAGTCTTATGTCTCTGATTTGACAGTCATGTATACCTTCAACTTTGACTGCTTTGACTGCGTGTCAGGAGGAGTGTGTGCATTGAGTGAGTGGGACACAGAGGGGAGGTGAGGGAGGTGGAGAGGTATGAGCTGAGGCAGGGGATGCAAATGAGGTGGGATTGTTTCTCTAGTGGGTGGGTGGAGTTGTTTGGCTTGTCTCCTTGTAGAATGCCTTTTGCCAGACGTCTGAAGAGTTTGCGATTATGTGTGTGCTGCTGTGTGTGTAGGGAAGGAAGGGAGTTGGAGAAAATGCTTGCAGATGATGCCTCAGAAGTTTAGAACTGAAACCAATTAGTCTTCTGAAGTTTGACCTGTGAAGTTTTCTTTTCAAACTTTTTCGCTGGTGTAGATGGTCTAATTCTCTGTGTGTGTTCAACTTGTACAGTCATACTTGAGTCCAGCGATCCGTCCTTCCTGTCCATCCCTATCTTCTGTCATGTTCGTGTGTGTGTGTGTGTTAGAGGGTGTGCTGGCTGTTGTCTGTGTGTCCGCATGGAGGACAATGCCTTCTGTTTGTCTGTATTCAGACCGTGAAATCGCTTTATCCCTGCTAACGCTCTCTCTCTGCATCACCGGGCAATCACACTTGTGTGTGTGTGTGTGTGTGTGTGTGTGTGTGTGTTAGGAAGAGACAGTGATTCAGTGATTATGAGTTACTGTAGGCCTCCATTGTGTGCCTTTCAGGGTTCTCTGGTGACCAATGCAGCAAATCTTTGCTCGTTCCACTCAGAACATGCAGGTTGATGAGTGGTTTCATTGCACCGATCAGCACTGTTCAATATGTTGCAAATTTTGTGCATTTACTGAGCTAGTTAGCCAGCTATAGTTTGTCAGTAGCAGAAATACGAAGCCTCATTTTGGTCCACTATCTTTTGCCCTGTTAAAGTTAGTGCATCACCTTTAGTGTTTCAGTGGACAAAAATC